>PPHD01017323.1:0-15106 GCA_002909625.1 Bambusicola thoracicus
AAACCCTTGCTTAAGCAAAGTTTCTTTAAAATAAAATCTCATTTTAAATGATATTATCTACAAGCCAGATTCTGTTTCGTAGTAATCCTACCAGGTAATTTCTAGGAATAGGCAACACTTTTCCAGTGATGAAAGCAGTCTTTTTCATCTCTCTTTAAAGAGATTACTCTGACGTAGCTGTATTATAAAGATTGGCATTTCTGTGAGGCTGGATGTATGAAATGGGTTTGAGATTGAGCTTGGGATGCAGTGTTTTGTAGCTCTCTGTGCTGCAGTCTCAGGCACTGTAGCTGACTTGTATACAGCCCAAACCAGACCGAATACAGTATGGTGTATGCTAAGTCCTTGCTTGTCACAGAGGCAGTGTTTTCAGTTGAGAACAGTGTTACCATACCGGGGAACATGCAGGTTCTGTCTGTCCTTGAAGTGAGGCCATAGCCTTAAACTCCAGAGCCATTTGCCCACGCATGGGCAGCAGCTGTGGGTGAGATCCCCTTACTGCTGAAATGATTTGCTAACTCACTTGAGAGTATGCCCTTGGGTTGTTTTTTTTTGTAAAGGTTGGCTATATAAAGACAGTGTTTTTGCTGCTTATTTGCTGCTGAATGTAGTTTCTTTGGAAACGTGAGCTAGAGGCCCTGTTGGGCGCCATTTTGTGAATGGCGCTGGCCTTGGCTTGGGCTTTGTGAGATGAGTAGCTGTGTGCTGGGTTACAGCTGTCCTTACCCCCGTTACAGCAGGAGGTAGCTGTCCTAAAGGAGACAGGGCTTAGGGGCTGATGTGAGGATTCTCCAAACAGAGAGCAGATTACCCCATAAAAAGGAGGTGGCAGATGGGTGGCAGACCCAAAGGGGTGAAGCTGAAGTACTCCCTGAGATGAAGGGCAGAAGGGTCTTGGCAAGCAGCTAGCACAAATTACCGTTTTAAAGTGTTTGTAGGGAAGTCTTTAATTCGATTAGGTTGTTTCCTTAATAGTTCTGCATACGTGATTGGTGCTTTGCCCTGGACACAGGTGTGATTCGGTATCAAAACAGCTGTGAACAAATGAAGATGACTTCCTCTCTTTATAATAAGCTGCTTATGTATAAGACTTGGCATGTTTAAAAAGCTAATTAAGGGAATGATAAGAAATAGGGTATGCAAAGAAAAAGTATACTTCTTTGCCGTAAGACTTTAAGTTTTAATAAACAGTTTTATATTGGTTGTTTTTACTGTTGTTGCTGTTGCAGGGCTGCTTATATTTAAATTTCCCCTCTCTTCACCTTGTAAAGCTTTTGAGATTCGAAGATAGTAGTATTCAGCATGTGGCTGTTGTAAGCTTACTGGGACAGCTTGTAAATTCCTTAGTTTGGAGGGGAAAAAAAAAGAAGTGACCAAATTGTGGAGGCTATAAGCACTGACTTGGATGCAAAAGAGTCTGCAAGGATTTGTTTGTTTTAAGTAGAAACTTCTTATTGCTGTTTTACAAACTTGGAACAATCATTGCAAGTCAGTGTGGCAGGAGGCTCCTAGCAGATTTTTTTTTCTATTTTGTAATAGTTGTTTTCCTTCCCTGTGGGAAGGGCGATGAATGTTAACCCATCACCAGTGCACAGGGGCTCCCAGAGGAGACTGGATGGACTTCACTGTAGGGAATGGGGAGAGTTTCTTGGTGCTTTGTGTGTGCTATGTCATTCCAGATGCAACCCTGCAGCTCAACAGAGCCCTGCTTTTTGTCAGTGGAAACAAACCTTCCTTCCTTCTTCAGCTCCCCATCCAATAAGCAGGAGTAAGTCTTGTGCAAAAATACTTCTTCATACTATTTTTTTCAATTCTTAATTTTTTTTTAAATAAGTTTTTTATTTCTAACCAATATCTTCATTGCCTTTTTTTTTTCTGGTGTTCATTTTGTTTTCTTTAACAACAACTTTTGTGCTTTAATCAGACTGCATCGTAATGTCTAATCAGGAAATGAAGGGAGGAAATGCAAGTGTTCCTGGCAATTTGTGATAGCTACCAAAAAAACCCAACAACAACAACAAACAAACAAACAAAACAACAAAAAAAACCCCAAACCCAACCAAAAAGAGGCTCCTTTCAATAGTTTCTCTCTGCTGCTGTGAAATTAGTAAGTATAGAGAACCTGTGTTTAGGGAAATAAAGGTAGGAGAATGGTCAGTGCAAGTGAGGCTGACTGAAATATTGCTTTCGTTTCTGGGAAAAACAGGGAGTAGGAAAAAGGAAACAAAAGCAAACTTATCCATAACATTCTGTGCAGTTAAAAACTCATACTCCTTACTCTTCCATCCTGGATTTTTGTTTTTGTATGTGTTGCCTGATTTTTGAGCATTTCTAGAGAGAACGTCAGTAGGCAGAAGGTAGATGATATTGCGTGGCTGTGGCTGAACTGTGGGTTGAAGGAGTCTTCCTGACAGCACATCAGTCCTCTGGTGCTGTCCCCTGTGCAAGGGCACTCAAACACTTGCTGCTGACTGACAGTGCTGGCTTTTCAGAGAAGTGCCCAACTTTGCTTTTGAAGAAAACGTGAGTGCCTGAATCTGGAACCTACGCGTTTGCTTAGGCCTGGTTATGCAAACACACTTCAAATACAGCATGAGTGAACATCCTCTTACTGTGTGGAAGTTACAATCTGAATTAAAACAAACAGGAAAAGAAAAAAACAAAGCAGTAATAGAAACCCCATTTTGGTTAGGATAAATTCACAGTAAACCTAGTAGTATACAGTTAAATGGAAGGGCTTTATTTTATGTAGAGATCTGTTGTCTGTGTTTAAAACAAATGTAACCTTCCTGTCCTAACAAAGGCAGTATTTCATTTCAACAAGAAGCAAGGAGAATCAGTACGTCCCAAAAGGCAAATGTTACCTATATAGCGAGCACATAATAATATATTGCATGATGCAGAGTTGCGGAACAAGACACAGAATATTTTGGACAGGGAAAGCCTGAGGGCAGAATTATTCACTCTCGCTCCATGCTGGCCTGTTTAGCTCCTGGACTACCTCTCTCTGAAGTTTGAATCAAATGCCAATCCATTCACTTAAGAGTCTCATTGCCTTGTTTCTGAATGATTATACAAATTAACTGACACTTCAGCCAGTTGCCTTTGGTACAAGAATGAGGGTAATTATTCTGAAAATTGATGTTTACAATAATAATAATTTAAAAAAATGGATATTACAGGAGCTGCTCTTATAAAAATGGAAGTTGTCTTCTGCATGAAGGTTGCTGTAAGCCATATACCAGTGTATATAGTACAGAGAGGTGTAGTTTGAATGCCAACTGTCTGAAATTGACTTTTTCACAGTCTGAAAAGTTCAGGATTCTGATGCTTGAAAATAATTATTCCCATGGGAAGAGCTTGTTTGCCTGAGGAGTTAGGCAGCCTAGAGATGTGTCCCCATCGACAAAGATGACAGTGATGAAGAAGCACAGGCATCGTAGAATCAAGCAATAAACTTTATTCCTGCCATGCTAACAGCTATTTAAAATGGCTTATGTTACCAAACAAGAGAAGTCTTAACCATATAAATAAATGCTGTGTATCACAGTCCACATTGAGGAAAGGTGGAATAAAATGTAAGAATATTCTTCGTCTTTGAAGTGTTTTTCTCTTACGGAAGAATGGATCATAGGAATGATTTGAGAACCTTCTTCAGGCTACAGAATTTTATCCACTTCATATCTGTATCTATACGTATGTATTTTAAGGCTCCTGTTACAGCTCTAAAAGCAATGGACTTCATCAGCACAGTGATTCTGAAGAGGATTGGAGAGGTGGAACAACCTACCCTTTTATCTGTGGAGAGCAGCGTTTCTGTGAATTGTTAACGTCATTTCTAAATTAAGTAAATTCTTAAAGAATGTCTCATTATCAGCATGGCAGCTCTAAAAATCTGGAGAGGATGTGAAGGCCATGCAATAAATCTTAAGCAAGTCATATATTGAATAACACTGACCTTGTTATGTAATGCTTTAATAGAAAAGTGATTAGACGTTCTGGTGTATTCAGGCAATTGAAACAAAATGCATCTAATGTTAATTAATTACACAATGTTTTTTCAGATATGATTTAACCTTTAAGTCTTAAATATGTAGAGTGTTACAGTCTCTAATTTGGTACTGGTTGAGTACCCATCTGGGAGAGCGTGTGCTGCTGTTCACCTCAGTAGTACTGTAGCAGCATGAAACAAGGGCCAAATGGATACAAAAGACTGGTTGCAGCTGACTTTGGTTTGCAAAAAGGGATACAGTGGAAACCTGGAGGCCAAGGGGGTTGTCTTCCATCTGTGCTGAAGATGCAAAGTCATGATATCTAAAGGAGAAGAAAGATGACATTGCCCTTTAGCCTTGGTTTAATGTAGGTCACTTGGGTCACCAGATGACATGACTTTAATGGCCAAACTGCTTCTAACAATTGCCTCGGGCAGCGTTTAATTTTACTGATCTTTTGGCAGCCTTCAGGAGAAGGGAGAGGAAAATTCCACCTTATCTTCTGGTTTTCACACGACGCGCACTCAGCTGTTTCTGTGATCTTTTATGACTGGTCAGTATAGAGCAACATGTGTCAATGTGATTATCCACATATGAGAAGTGTCGTTTACTTCCAAGCTGCTGGAAAACTGTCAGAGCAGTTATGAATTTTTTTTGTTTTCTCACCTCATTTGCTCGCTGGTAAAAGCCTCACGGACTGAGCAGGCAGAAAAAATGTCTTCATATCATCTTTGAAATTGCTTGTCATGTTTTCTTCCTAAAAGAGAGTTAACACTCAATTTTTTTTTTAAAGATATCTACACAGAAAATATATTTGATAACTTCATATACTCTTTTGTGCGGAATTTTTTCTGCTGAAACGTAATACTTTGTGAACATTTTTTTACTATGGGTTGAAGCGACTATATAGCTAAATACAACACTGGTTTGTAATAAAGCTTGAACTGGGTTCACTAAAAGGTTTAGCAGCATTCTTGGGCTCTTTATATGCAGAATTGCTAGTCAGCTTGAGTTGACCTACAATTTACTGTCCTGCTTTCATGTGTAGTATTTCTGTTTGTGTTATGAAGCACTATAACAATCATATACCATAAAAACAGATAAGGAAAGGTAGAGCTGAATTCCTATTGTCCTACTTCTTTTTTTGTCCTAGGGATGGACTAGGGTAATACAGGGAATATACAATGTTCCCTTTCAGAAATGCCTCATGTATCTTGGAAGGTGCGTACGTGTATTTCCGTTCTGTATAGATGCTTTGCATGAGTTATTGCTCAGAAACAATGTCTCTGTTGTAATGGAGAGTGTGATTAACATCCTAGCTTAATGGACTGTAATGGTGGTGAAAAAAAGATAAAAACAAATGTTACTAAAGAAAAAAAGAGAGAATAAAGGAGAAAACATGATTCCGCCACGCACATTCATCTTTAGTGTATCAAATTACTGAATGTCATATGCAGTTTGTCTCAGTCCCCCTTCTACGCAGTAACAGGTATTAACACGAGGGAAAAAAACACAGAGAAGGGTGGTAAGAGATTAAAGGTGCAGAACAACTACTATATCAGGAACAATTAACTAAACTGCAGCCTGGGAGAAGGACTGCTGAGGTGCATAGAATAATGTGGGGCAGATGGCGGTTCCTGGTCATGTCTTCTGTGGAAAAAGAACTGAGGAGCATCAGATGGAATCAGTAAGTGCCATGCTGAACACGAGTAAAAGGTGGTAACTGCAAGTGTAAGGTGAGCTGTGATGCTCTGCTTTCAGGACACTGGCATGCTGGAAGCTTAAATGTTTTTTAAGGAAGCTGGACAAGTTCATAGCTGCTGTTAAATGAACCTTGAGCTATGGATCAGTGGAGGCTGGGTGGTACTTTGGATAGTTACTCCTACAGTCATGCCATGGTCTCTGTATTCTTTCTAAGCATCAGCTATTGGTCACTGTGAATGAAGTTCTGAGGTGTGTGGGCTGACACACCGTGCCTGGTTTTAGGTTGTTGTGACCATCCCATAATTCTTTGTTTGAGTGGGTCACTGGATTGGATGGCGTGGGCTGTGGAAGGCTTTCCAGTTCTGGTCTTTGCTCACAGTGCTTTTTTTGCTGGCAGTGAGCTGGGAGAAAGCAGTGTACAGTTTTCTGGACTGTGTTGGTTTTCTGTGATAAAACTAAGTATTAAAAGGAATTGGAGGAGCACTGAAACAACCTCTAGGTTTCCTAAATATTTGGATTTTTCAGTTGATGGGTAGGACCAGTCCCTCCAGTGGGTTCTTCTTGTGTTACCTTTCCCCAGCAGCTGGGACAATCAGATGTGCTGCCTAACTGGCTAGGTTCCCTCATCAATATTGAAGGGACTAAATATCTTTTGTACCCCTGCGTAATCTTTATGGAATTTATTTGTGAGTTTAAATGTAGTTGACAGAAGACGTAATTGTTTGAGCCACGTTTCCATTGGAAGTGGACAAAAGCAAATAGCAATAATACAGTCCCCAGAAAGAACCATTTGAATCTTTTTAAAGCTGTGAATGTAATACGACATTGCTTCAATGTGCGCAGGAACAGTGGGACGTGAGGGTGACATCCAATTTTTCTTACATTATTTAGTAACTGACACAACATGCTGTGTTCTTGCTGGTTGTTAACAGCATGTGAATTATGAGGCCAGAGAGGTCTTCCTCGTGACAATAGCCAATGTTTGTAAAAATGCAAAGGTCATGATCGTGGCTGCTTTTTTTTTTTAAAATGCCAACTGGATAGTGATGACAATTACTGACCTGGACAGATTCTGAAGGGTTTATTGACTTATCTCCTATACTTTATGAGCATTGATGGCTTCGGTGCAGGTCTGACATCTGTGCTGTGCCATATGAAGCGAGTTTGGCCTCACAGTGAAATACAGTTCTTTCATATTTCTGTGAAAAGCAAGAACACCTGGTTTGCTAGCTTTATGTTTCAGTGGCATAAAACTGCAATAGCATTATTTACCATCTTTAAGAGAAAACTCACCTATTTAAAACATACTTTTGTTTTGCTTCTAAATTTTTTTGATCCGAAAAACAACAACAGTGGGGGGAGGGGGGCGTTCATTTAATTCCAGACCACGTGGGTTAATATGAATAGTGCTATATTTTCAGACAGACAGCAAATGTTATCAGATTTGAATTAAGACTTCGTAAGTTAATGCTAGGCCTTTCAAACAGAGCTTTTTAATGACCTTTTGCTGACAGTACATGAATGTGTGTTTTAGAATTTATGGATTTTATTCATGAATAAGGTGTTTGGAGGAATTTGTAGTTGTAGGCAATGTGGCCACGTGTTCTAGTTTCTCTCTCCTAGCTCAGGTGTTCAAAACTGCCTCTCTGTGAATTTTGAATAGATTCTGAACCAATTCTTCTGTACGTACATTGATCTTAGGTATGCGTATAAGTGTATTCCCTGGACAGAGTGGGATTTTCAAAGGCTGAACTCCACCATGTTTTAGCCACCTCTTACAAAGATTAGAAATGGAAAAAAAAAAAAAAAGAAGAGAAGGCCATTATTTGGCACTTTGGAAACTATGATTTTCAGTAACTGCATTGGATGGCTTTTGGAACAGTGAAAGACAAGGCTAATATTTGGGAGAGGGAGTGCGGGTGGCGCATGGCCACACTGAGTCACAGCTCTAGGAAATGCGTTTCTTTGTAGCCTGAGAAGACAGGAGGCATTAGATGGCCTCATCTTTTTCATCTTGAATTTTTCTCTTGTGACTTTTCATTGCCAAGGCTAAATGTGGAGCCTTGCTTTTTATTTCCTTTTACGTAGTAAAGTGTCAGCAGTGTAGAGCTGGTTAGTTTGAGCCTGTCTGAATCTGTGCCTTTGAGCACAGTGTGATTTTTATCAGTTTACCAAGCCATTGGTTTATTACTAAAAAGATGAACCTTCTTTGCTTTGCGATGAGAATTCTTGTCTTGAAAGAGGCTGGAAATTATGCAGTAAATGCCTTTGGCAGTGAATAGTAATAGCAAATTCATGTGATCTTTGTCATAAGCTGAAAGAGTTGATCTAAAGCCAGTCATGTCTATGAACTAATTGAGTGTAAACCTAAAGTTCTTGGCTGAACTCTTCTGGGATTGTGGGGGGGTTAGGGGAAGATGAAGGCTTAAAGTCTTAGCAAGGTTAAAATGGGCAACGAAAGAAGGGTGGCTTTTCGAAACAAATAAAAGAAACCAGTGAGAACTTCTGGTTTCGACAAAGATTTATTTATTGATTTAATAATTACAGATGAAACTGGTAGTGTAATCTTAAGCTTTGTAAGTAGTTTCTGTTGTACAGTTTAGTGTTCCAGTGCTTTCCCAAACCGTGGCTATTTGTGTGAAACTTGTGCTTGCTGAACAGCTGTTAGACTACTCTGTCCCCATATTTCAGTCACAGTATTTGGCAGTTCTTGGCATCAAGCATACAGATGAAACAATTGCTTTGTTTGCAGAAGGGGAAACATTTTAAGATCACTGTTCTTGCTTTTTTTTTTTTTTCTAACAGCCTTGCACTGTAATTACTTTGTGCTTGGCAGGAATCAATTTAATCTTGACTGTGCATCTTAACTGTCCCTTCAGAAGTCAGCCAAAGCTATCCAAGTTAAAAACCAACATTTCCAGCTAATTCATGCTCACAAACTTGCTTGTGGTGAGCTGCTGAAATCCTGCCTCCCTCGTGACTCTGTTCTAGCCCACGGCTATGAGAAATGGAGCAGGACTTCTGCCTGCAATTGTACGTCTGGCATTGGCAAGCCCTCTGAAGCTCAGGCACTGCAGCTGAGGAGACTTCTAGGATTTAGTTTGTGTGTGTCCGAGTTCACTGGTTGGATCTAGGCAACGTGCAGGTGGTGAGGGTATGGACATACTCAGAGGGAGCGTGAAAAAGGTAAAGGAGGTGAAGCTGGCCATACAAGAATCTGAGCGTTTGGAAACAAAGAAAGAAGTGTGTGCTAGAAAATATTGAGATTGACTTGATGAGGAAGGAGAATATGGGAATCAGGATAAGAAGCAGAAGTGATGGGGCCATTGAAGGCAAAGCTGGGTAATGACACTGAGAATGTCATGTCATGGAGCTTGAGAACTGACTAAGTTAGGGGGAAAAAAGGTCTGATGAAATGAAGTACTTCTGACCAGTTCAGTTACAAAGTAGATTGGTACGGAGCCTTTGGATGGTACAGAACTGGAACTGAAATGAGGATTGTGTGAGACAACTGAAACTGTCTAGTGAAATAAACTGGACTGCAGCTGGACAAACCAGATGGGAGGGGAAGCAGAGAGTGTTAGACCAGAATAATGCATTTCCATGTCACTTTTCCTTTGTAGTGCCTAAAACTGAATAGGACGACTTTTTTTTTTTTCCTTAACCTGATCGTTCTTTTGCTGTCAGTAAACCTCTGAAGTCTGTTGACTGACGAAGCCTTGCCCCACTGATAGCGGTGTGTGTGGAGCACCATGACCTGAAGGGAGAACTCCAAAGCCCTTTGCCACTTCTATTTGTAAAGCAAATGTGGGAGAACCAAACGTTCTGTGAGCTGTGGGAATACTGGCAGTGCTGCTTGCCTTCTGTTTGTCTTCATAATGACAAACCATCAGTCTCTCCATCTGGGGCTTCAGTATGCCAGCAGGAGCTCTGTGATCATTGCTGTGGCGAGGGCATGGCAGGGTTGGCGGAGGGCCTGTGTCAGGCTGGCATTGGGATAGAAGCAGGTCACAAGGAGGGGTGGGAATAACTGAGGTCAGGGAGCCAGAGAAGCACAAATGAATTAATTTCAAGGGCAAGGCAGAGGTGAAGGAGCTAGGCCATGATCCGGAAAGGAGTTGTTGCCTGCCAGAGTAAACATCAAAGCCTGCAGGCTGAGGTGAGACTCAAACCTGCACCAGGATGCAGGAGAGGAACCCAAAGAAATGGGCTGCTAGAAACTGAGGAGTGACATACAGTTTTAGGAAAACTGGTAAGCTCCCAGAATGCCTTCTATAGAGACATGCCTGCCACTTTGTGGCTGTATGTCTGAGTATGGGGCTTCTGCCTTGTCTGCTGGCCAAATGAGGGACTCATTTCATCACATGGAAAAAAGGAAACTGAGCCATACTCCTGTAACTGAAGATAAAGTATGCTGTCTGACTTACTGCTGATGCCTAGGTTTCTGTAAGAAAGTGTTATACAGATGGGTCTGTACTTTGTACACCTTTGTTTTGTCAAAACAGGGACACAGGGAAGAAAAATTTAGTTAGACTGAGTTGTGTTCTGGGCTCCTACTCTTATGCATTTCAATGAAGAATGTTCTGATAATGCTGTTAGGAGACTAAAGTTGGTTTTCTGGTAATCAATTAAGTCCCTAAGTTATCAGAATTTCTTCCTTTCTTTTTCCCCACCTTCAGTCAACCCCATTCATAGCACCCTAGGAGAAGCCTTTTCATATGTAAAACTTCATTCTTCTTTCAAGACTAGTATTTAGTGATATCCTTATATACTGTGTTTGTAAGCTGTGAAAGAGGCAAGTTCTGCCTTTTTTTTTTTTTGTCCAATGTATCTGTTTTTGGTGGAGGAAGCATGAAGCGTAGTGAAGTGGAATAGTGTTATGGGAAAATGTAATGCTTAACTTAAGAACATCTATTTTTCATTTTAAAGACTATTTTTATTTGGTGTTCTGTCTAATACAGTATTTGGATTCTCCTTTATTTTTTTCAGTGTCCCTCTACCCTCTAGATTATAGGAAAGTGCTGTTCATCAGGAAACAGTCATGAGCAATGACAACAAACTTTTTGGGTCTCCACCCATGCTGCAAAATAATACTTTTTTTTTAGATTGTAAAATGTACTAAAATATTGAATATTGCCTAAGAGAATTGCCAGTGTAAAAATCTCTTAATTGTGACATGGAATTGGCAGGACCGCTGCATGTTATCTCCTCCTTCACCTCCTTTCCTCCCACTCCTTTTTGCTTACCAATAACTCTGATTCTCTTAAAAAAAACATTCTCATCATAGAATATTTTGAGTTGGAAGGGTCCTTTAAAGGTCATCTGGTCCAACTCTGCAATGAACAGGGACATGCACAGCTAGATCACATTGCTCAGAGCTTCATCCAGCTTGACCTTAAGTGTCTCCAGAGTGTCTCTCTGGGCAGCCAATTCCAGTGCTCCATCACCCTCATTGTAAAAAAGAAAGAAAAAAAAGAACAACAACAAAAAAGAACAAAAACAAAAACACACACACAAAAGGAAAAAGCAACAGAAAAAACACTTCTTCCTTATATCCAGTCAAAGTCTTCTCTCTTTTACTTTGAAACCGTTTTCCCCTTTTTCTGTCATGATAGACCACGTTAAAGACTCTGTCCCCTTCTTTCTTATAGTCCCATTTAGATACTGAAAGGCTGCTATCACATCTTCCCAACGTCTTCTCTCCTCCACACTGAACAGCCCCAGCTCTCTCAGCCTGTTCTCACAGGAGAGGTGTTCCATCCTTTGCATCATTTTTGTGGCCCTCCTCTGGACACACTCTTAACAGGTCCATGCCTCTCTTGTACTTGAGGACTCCACATCCGGATGCAGTATTCCAGGTGAGGTCTCACCAGTGCAGAGTAGAGGGGCAGGAGCACCTCCCTCACTCTGCTGGCCACACTTCTTTTGATGGAGCCAAGGATACAGTTGGCTTCCTGGGCTGCAAGGGCACATTGCTGACTCCTGTCCAGCTTCTCGTCCACCAGTACCCCCAGGTCTTTTTTGGCAGGGCTGTGCTCAATCCTTTTCATCCCCCAGCTTGTGTTAGTAGTGAGGATTGTGTTGACCCAGGTGCAAGACCTTGCATTTGTACTTGTTGAACCTCATGAGGTTCATGTGGGCCCACTACTCAAGCCTATCTAAGTCCTTCTGAATGGCATCCCATCCCTCTGGTGTATTAACAGCACCCCCATAGCTTGTTGTCATCCACAACTTCCTGAGGATGCGCTCAATCCAACTGTCAGTGAAAGTGTTAAAGAGCGTTGGGTCCCAGTACTGACCCCTGAGGGACACCACTTGTCACCAATTCTTCCTTCCCCACCCAACAAATGCTTTATAGCTGACAAACATAAGCCATTTCCTAACCTTATCCTCTTTCTACAGAGGTCATAAAAATTGCTAATGCAAATGATGTTGCCTTCTGTTGTGCGCTTATAGAAGGAAGCGGATCACTGCAGTTTATGGGGTACTTACCCTTTTCGGTACATGATGAATGGCTCACTTCAAATGATGTTTCCTCATTGATTTCCCACTGTTTATCACCAGAAAAGACAGAGCAGGAAGAAGAGCATTTAAACATGAAGTTGATTTTGAAGATGACATAAATTTCACTACAGTGTGAAGTCATGGCAATACAGCATTTGCTGGAGTAGAGGAGACAAATACATGAAGTCACTTCTTTAAATTTAGAACTAGGTTGCAATTTTAGTGCTTGTAAGGCTAGCTAAGATTTAATTGATGTTGCAGTCTTTGAATACTTCAGTTACAGCTTCACAAGAAGTAAAATTGTTTAATCTTCCTGAAATGTTAGTCCTTAAACTTGTTTGCATCATTCATTTTCACAGAATCCGGTGTTGGCTAACTTGCTAGCGAAAATGAGGCTACATAGACTAGAAAAGAATAGGGTGTTTCAAAAGTCACTTTGGTAGCTACTGTTGCAAACCAGTTTACATTATAAATTTATATAAACTGAATTTTGAAACGAATGACTAAATGAAACTGTTGAGGTGAGGTGTACCTATTTCAGGAGTTGTAAGTTGTAGGAAGTTGTAATAATGTTCATTTTCACTGTGTAATAGCATAGCTATCACTTATTTTCTTGCCTTATTTATTTCTGTAGAGATGCGCTATTAGTTCTGCTCAGTAAAGTAAAAAAGTCTCTTTGCTTTCTTTGGACTTGTGCTTATGGATTTTTAGGTTTAAACCATAATACAGTCTGCAGACTTCCCAGTCTGATCAGTTTTGATCTTTGTCATTTGGGGAATTTACCCATCTTGGGTAAATCTGTGAATAATCTACAAGCCTGCTTAGAGATGACTGGGAAAAAATACGTTGTCTGCTTCCTTTCTAAGAATTATGGAACTGGTCTTCAAATACCTCTGCTGTAGACACGGAGCAGTGTGGTGTGCAAAAAAAAAAGCAGATAATATCATAGCTCTTCACGTATTTGCACACATTCTTTCTAAACTGTAGAGCACTTCTCTGTAAAACCATCAATTGCCAGAATTAATATTACCGAGTGTGCCATACTTATCTTGACTTGTTTCTCCCTGTTCAACCTCAGTAACTTTCAAGAGGACTCTGAGTCTTGTGGGAGGACGCTTCAATACAACAGTAACAATAAAAATAGTTACCAGCCTTGCAGAATGCCAGGTTATTTATTTTAAATGCCAGTTTAATGAATTTAGTGGAGTAAATGTTGCCCTCTAAAGGGTTAAGTTAATTCTCACAGCATCCAAGTGGAGCCACCACAGTTAGTGACTGATCTACAAGCTCTTTGGATGGAGATGTTAATTGGCTGGATGCTGAGTAGTGTGCAATTTTATGAGGAATAGCTGCAGCTTTGCATCTGTGTAATATTTTAACTGAGCAGGTAATTGGAAGTAGACCTTCAAGAGTAACTGTTAGAAGGCAAGGAACAAACCGTGTATTGTTCCTTTGAGGATGCATAAGGATGAGGGTAGAAAAAGGAAAGGAAAAATACAGTTGTTTTTCTCTGTGCTTCATTTTCATGAAAAACAACTATAATTCATTTCAGTGTATCTGCTTATTTTTTTTGTAGCAGTGTTTAGTGTGCATGCTTGAGTGGCAGAGAACAAAATGTACTTTTTGAAGATAAGAAATGTTTTAAATGTTCATGAAGAGAGCAGCATGCACTGAACAAGCACAGATCATTCAGACACCTCTTTAAATTTCAGATGTTGAATTTAAGTGGCTTAAAATCAAGCTGAGGTAATAATATAAAAATACACAGATATTTCTTTTTCTAAATCCAGTGTTTGTAATTGATCTTGTTATTGTACATCAAGCAGCTGCTTATGGCAAGCCTTGAAGTAACTGACCCCAAATCTGAGTCTAATAACATTCTGGAATGAATTGTTCCCAGTCCTCGCTCTTCTAAACCAGCCTCATTTCTGACAGTGGTAGAAACATCTGTACTTGGCCTCTGTTTTTGCTGTTGCTGGGGATATGACATGCACTGAAACTACCAAGTTTAGAGATCCTGACAGCTAGACAAGAGCTATCTGAATCCTGATAGTCCCAGGGAGGTGATGGGCGCATTGGTAAGGTCAGAACAGTGTTGCTGTTTCATGGTGTTGCTGGAAGATAAGTAATTTCAGATGGAGTGCAATAGCAATAAAATGGTGACAGAATTTTTATGATGTTATAATTGCTACATGAGATTCGAAACCTATTCCACGTGTATCTACACCTCTCTTTTGCCTGCCTGTGTTGTTAATATGTAGACAATACAGACAATATATGAGAGAAAACTTGTGAGAGCCATCCCTTCGTTGTCAATAATTTTCCTAGGGTTTTTATATTTGTGGGAAATGGGGGTTTAACAAGACTACGTTATCCCTAAATGCCATTATACTTGTATTCTGGTTCTGGTTCAAAGTCTTATGTTACTGTAGTCAAAATAACATTGTTTTTTTCATTGAAGCTGAAAGCTTGAATAGAGATTCGTGTTGTGAATGAGGATTGCTCAATGCTTTGACTTCTAAACCAGTGCCATTTAATACATGCTACCTGTGTAGCACTGAGCTCTACTCTTCTTTCTGTAAGTGCCAAGTTATGCGTTTCTAGAAGGTTCAAATCTATCCGTAAGCAGAAAAGTTAGGGGAGCTGCAATAGAGAGTGCTTTCCTCCAGTCTTTTCCTTGTCACCTAGTGCAACTAAATAATCATAATAAATAAAGCTTTTATATTTAGTCTGTTTTTTAAGTATCTATTTTCATAGAATCACAGAATCACAGAATGGTCTGGGTTGAAAAGGCCCACAATGATCATCGAGTTTCAGCCCACCCCTGCTATGTGCAGGGTCGCCAACGACCAGACCAGGCTGCCCAGAGCCACATCCAGCCTGGCCTTGAATGCCTCCAGGGATGG
>PPHD01017324.1:0-15106 GCA_002909625.1 Bambusicola thoracicus
ACAGCACCTTGTGCTTGACTTAATGGTATGATTTTCAAGTTTTCTCAAGATCGGGAAGTGGCAGATGCGTGTATGTACAGCAAGGAAGGTAAATCCCAAGTTTGGGGATGGATTTCAAAGAGACATTGTGTACAGACTGAGCCTTGGAACAGAGTTCTTCTTATGTTTGTGCTTTCTTTGGGGTCTAGCTTAAAGAGATAAGCAAGGTCCTGAAAACTTTGAAATAAGGACAGATGTGTGTGATCATGTGCCCTGGGGCTGAGGGGAATTAATTGCATCAGTAGTTTTTCTTTTTCTCAGACCTCTTTGACTCCCTGCCACATGTGGATTATGTAGTTTTTGGTGTAATTGACTGTGCTAGAGGGATGTTCAAAGTCTGGGTGTTCAGTGTGTCCTTTAGACTCAGCACAGCATGGCAGAGCTGGCTCCTGCTGAGCAATCAGGGTCCAGATGAGTGATCCAGCTGCTTTCCATACCTGGTGTGTGCCTGCCAGCTAGAGAAGTTTATAATGTACCAGTTCATTAATGACCCCTGGAGATTAATCCTAACTACTGAAACACATTTGGTGTCCAACTTTAGGCATCCAAGTGTTCAGCTTTGTTATGGAAATGAAAAGTTTAATGTCCACTGAATGGGTCTCTACGCTCTCTGCCATGGAGAACAACCTTGATCACTCCATGTGGCATAGCTTGGCTTTAGGGGACAGGGGAGGACCGTTCTCTGTGGCTCTGGACACCAAAAAGCAGTACATAGCACACGGGAAACCAGTTAATCCCAGGCAGATCCCGCTGCAGAACCTCTTACTATCTGGATAATCAGGATAAGTGCTGAAAAGCTCTGAGCGCGATGTCAGATTTATTTCACGATGAGCAGGGAAGATCTCTTGATCCTCAAACACTTCAAGTAAAAGTTAAAGGGGGGGGTAGGGGGGTGTGAGGTGCGGGGGAGGAGGCGGAAAAAAGATATTGCGCTTTTTTCTTTTTTTTTTTTTCCCTCCAAGTGTGATGAACTGTTTTCTCCTCTAAGTGTTTTAAATAGCGGCAGTGTGAAAATTGCATTTGCTTTGAATAATTGCTGGCATTTTTTCCCATTGCAGCCCTATCTGGGAGCTCTGTATCTAATATTGCTCTTGCTCGATGCATGGAGGAGCAGTGTGAATGGAGCGACAGGTCTATCTTAAAATATTGTATAATATTTTATTTGCTCAACAGTTTTATGCTGTGGCAACACAGGCTTACGCAGCACTTTATAAGTGTAGGCCCTGATCCAACAGAGGCTTATAGTGCGTATGTTTAACTTTACGCTGACTCCAAAGGGAATATCGTGTGTGATACGGACTGTAGGTAAGGCCCATTTCCTGCCTAGTGAAATAAGATGAGACCCAGGACAACCGTGCGTGAGTAGGAGTCTTGAACGGGGGGGAAAGATCTGAAGGGGAAGATGTTTAACACTGCAGGTCTGGAGCAGCAGGAGGGACATGCCAAGGGTGGCAGGGGACCTTGTGATGGGAGCATGAGGCAATGGCTGATGGACAGGAGGCTCTCCTGGCTATGAGTCAGTAAAGACCTTATTGCCATCTCTTGATTTTTATCTGTTGACTAAATAATACTGGTTGACACTTCAGGGCATTCATTTTTATTCAATCTAATGAATACTGTCAAATCCTGAGAACAGCTTGTGGAATTCATGCATAATTGTTTCACTGATGAAGAAACCGAGGCAGGGAGGCTAATGATTTTCCCAAAGCCACAGAATGAACATCATAATTAAGAGAAAAAAACACAAAAAACACACACAAACCAACAAAACTCTTTCCCAGGCCTGGGCTGAACCACTAATTCATTTCCAAATGGAGGCGAGCATTTTCAGAGGTGCTTCAGTTTCATTTTTGAGTCATTTGGGCACCTTTAGGAGCTTAAGTGTCATTGGAAGGCAATGCTACGCAGGCTCCTAAATGTCTGGATCAACTTTCAAGCGGAGCTTTATACTCTTAAGTCACTTGAAAGTACTTGAAAAGATTATCTGATATCTGTAAAGAATATCTGAAAGGATATTATAAACAGCTTTCTATTATGTACTTTATAGGTGATGTGCATTATAGACATATATATGCATATAGACCTATATATAGTATAATACTTAAAATACAATTGGTCTGCGCTGTGCTCTGCTGGAGGCAAACGGATCTGGTCTGGTACAACTGGCTGGAAATAATTCCAGTTGGTTCCCAGCCTGGCAATGGTATGTCACTTCTAGTAAGGGTCTTGCTTTGTCTGAGGAACCGACTTACCAAGGCTTGTCTTTGTATGCAGTACCTCTTCTTTCTTTCCCCACTACCCTTCAGTTTTGGAACTGTATTCTAGTTGGCGGCATCTTCCTCTTGTGTGGGTAATAGAGGAAAAAACGATGAAGTGATTAGGGAAGCAGAATCCCTTCCCAAGGTTGCATGTTACTTTCCAACTTAGTCATGTGAGCATCCAAGCCTGTGCATGAACTGTTTCTGTTGCATGATGCTAAGTTGGCTACATGCTTTCCCTTCCCATTCAGGTGGAGTCCTTGTAATGCCAAGTAATATCCACTTCTGCCTCTTTGATGAATGGTGTTCGGGATCATGTGCTATTCAGTAATGTATCCAATCTGCAAACAAATTCACAGATGAGTACCTACAGGAGCCGAAAGCAGCAGATGGGAAAAACAGGGAAAGTGTCCTCCAAACAACTTGAGTAGGAAGTTTGCCTGCACAATGTGTGCTCCACGTGGCTGTATCCCGCGCCAAGCTGTCTGTAGGCAGCTGCAGGGTTTACTCTTCACTGAGACCAAGTGCAGCATTTCATGTGGTGCAGGAGCTGAAGTAGAAAGGGGTTCAGTGTTGGGAACACCTCGCATTGGCATGAGCACCTACCACTGGTTAGGGAAAGCACCGACTTGTCCCTGGCTGTCACCATGCCTAAATCTGACATTTGCTGAATGGAGATTATTGGCTCATTGCAGCTTTGCTCATAAGTGTGAGTTGAAACATGGATGGGATATGTTCAGGTCAGAAGAGCCATGGTGTGTCCTGCTGCCTGCATTCATGGCATACACGTCCTGCAGAGCTGATGTTGGACCCGCATGTGCATCTCATGCTGGGATGTATGGAAGCTCTACCTGGATGTACCCTGTGAGTTTGGCTTGAAGTGTTTGAGTGCATCCTCACCTTATGAAAGAACCCTCTGTAGTATCCTTGGAAGAGACTTTATGTGCTTATTTGCATCTCTATACCCAGAATGCATTTCCAGCCCATTGCTGTTCCATAGCCATGCTGGTGTCAGTGCTACAGAGCAGCTGAAAATGGCTCAATGTGCTTCTGGGTGCTGTTGTTTCTCCTCCAGAACAAAAGAAAGGATGTTGTTTGGATAGTGGGAATTAGGAAAACCACCCCATCTTTCCCCATGGCGTGGGTAGACCCCCCCCAAAAAAAAACCAGCAAGAGCTGCAAAGAGGGCACATAGTGGTACCTCAAAGTTGATGCTGCCTGTGAAATATCACTGTGCTCCCAGGCAGAGAGGCAGCGGCGTGAAATCGTGAACCTTTGCTGTGATCCCACCTTCGTGTCGCAGACAGTACGTGGCAGCTGGGAGCAGCGCTGGGGGCTGGAGATGCGAAATGTGTGTGCTG
The DNA here is from genome assembly GCA_002909625.1 of Bambusicola thoracicus. Taxonomy (NCBI): domain Eukaryota; kingdom Metazoa; phylum Chordata; class Aves; order Galliformes; family Phasianidae; genus Bambusicola; species Bambusicola thoracicus. The sequence continues at coordinate 3,659 of PPHD01017324.1, forward strand.
TAGGAAAGAGCAGCCAGCAGACTGCACTGAAACATCAGTTGTGAGCAAGCTGATTAACGTTAAATGCAATGGGGTCAGGTGTGAGCACTGCAGAACTCAAGCCCCAGTGGGCCGGAGCCCACTGTGTGGCTGTCCATTCCCCCTGTGATGGGTTGGGGCTGTGCCCTGTGGTGAATATGCAGTTAGTGGCGTATCCATGGGTGTTCACCGTGCAGTGATTTGTACGTTGTAGCCAGAGATAACTCTGAGGAAGCACTACGTAAATGTCAAAGTTGCACTGATGGCGGTACTTTTTCAAGGCATTTTCACCGAGGCAAAATTAACATGCAAAAGATACGGCAAATCCACTAGCAAATTATGTAAATATTGTGCAAGGGGCAAACTTTCAGTGCCAGGCGTGAAAATTGGGTCACAATTCCCATTAACAATTACACAGCCTGCGTGCCTAATTTACCAGGCACCATGCTGAAAATTCACCCCACGTTATGGAAGCAATTATTGGCTTAAAATTCTTTTTAGGCCGGTAAACGTGTAGAAGTGTCAATAGCCTTTTTCTATGTGGCGTTTAATGAGCTATAATCTGATAACTAGATCGGATTGTTCTCTCATGATATTGACAAAGATTGCTTTATATCATTATTATTGCTATTTAAGCAGCAGAGCGCTGCCAGATGCACGGATCGGAGCCCTGTTGCGCTAGGTGCTGTACAAATATCTGCGAACATGTGGTCTCTTTGCTGAAGACAGATATAATAACTACTTTGCTATTCTGGTCTGCTAAGGCACCAGGGAAATGCTGAAGGTTCCCACACAGTATGAATCTATTAAAAAGATAATCTGAAGCTATTTTGGTTTCTCATATAGAGGATTCTTTTCCTTTTCAGTGCTTACACATGACTTCCATTAGCATTAAATGTGTGCGGAGGGAGCGTCGCTCTTAACGTTTGTAGCTCTGTACCTATCCCCTTTCATATCAGTTAAATCCCAGAGAATATAACTGTTTAGTAATTGTCTGGTATTTAATTAAAATACAATAACCCCTTTCCAGAGACGCCAGTTGTGGATCTGGTAGCCCAGTCATAAAGATGCTAATTCAATGAATATTCATAAATCATGAATATTCATAGAGCGTCAGGGATGTTCTTTTGTACCCTGCTGCTATGCCAGGTCTCGCTGGCACAGCAGACGGCACATGTTGAAGGAGCTTTGCTCCTAGAGGAGAGGAGGAATCTCTGTGCCCCAAGCAGGATGTGTGTCTTGAAGCAGCTCTGAGGTGTATGTGGGTAACTGAGGGCACTGGCAAAGATGAGACCACAGAGCACCTCAACTGCCCCAGGTGGCAGCTCTGCTCTGCCCATCCTTCTGGCTTCACATAGGAAAGCCTTTCATAGAATAGAATAATAGAATTGTTAAGGTAGGAAAGACCAATAAGATCACCCAGTCCAACCATCAACCCGTACCTGTGGCTGCTCCAGACGATATCGCTCAGTGTGACATCCCCACGTCTCTTGAGTACCTCCAGGGATGGTGACCTCACCATGTCCCTGGGCAGCCTGTTCTAATCCCTCAACACTCTTTTGGAGAAGAAATTTTTCCTAATATCCTACATGAATCTCCCCTGGTGCAACTTGAGGCCATTAACTCCTGTCCTATTACTCTTACCTGGGAGAAGAGGCTGACCCCCACCTCACTACATCGCCCTCTCATGCACTTGTAGAGAGTGATAAGGTCTAGGGCTGCTGCAGACTGCCCAAGGTGGTGGGATCTTGCTCTGAGGTTCTGAAGGGCTCAGCAGCCCCCTCAGGTCAGCTGGGCTCGCTCTATGTGTGCTGCATAGGCTGGGCACTTTCCTGTGCCCCATCATATGGTCATCTGGTGGGGTGATCCTGCTGCAGTGCTTGGTACTGCTGTCATAACTAAGTGTGTCTTAGATTAATTTTGAGGTTTGTGAGGGAATTTAGTGCCACATCGAACGTAAAAATTGATCTTGTTTCTTCAAGAGACAATTGAACATCACCATCCATAAGTAAGAGGGAAACCAACATTTTAGACAGGGGGATAGTAATAGGACAAGGGGAAATGGTTTTAAACTAAAAGAGAGGAGACTTTAGATTAGATGTTAGGGGAAGTTTTTCACTGAGAGTGTTGTGAGGTGGTGGAACAAGTTGCAAAGAGAAGCTGTGGATGCCCCATCCCTGGAGGGGTTCAAGGCTGGGTTGGATGGGGCCCTGGGCAGCCTGGGCTGGTGCCTGATTTAGTGGTTGGCATCATTGCCCATGGCATAGGGGCTGAAACTAGATGATCTTTGAGGTCTCTTCCAACCCTGACAATTCAATTATTCCTCATGACATGTTGTGAAGAAAGTAGGCGTGCATCATCCCTAAGAATCCCTCATATGCCTTCTGTGGAGCAGACAAGAGAGTAAGCCTTGTGACCATTGCTCCTACAGGTTTGAATTGTTCCCAGCCCTCTAGGTTGATGGCTGGAATGTTCTTGATGGCAAGCACTGGTGTCTGCAAACTGCCCTGCTGCGTGATATTCTTCTTGGTACAGTGTGAGAGTGCTCTGCAACACCTGTGGTCTAGCTTTGTGCAAGGGATGCTCTCAGCCTCTGGCTCAGCACTTGCAGCATGCTCACAGACACCAACAGCAAAAGGAGAAGTGGAGAAGGGCTGTGCGCCTTACCCTAAAGAGCTCTGTTTTCTCTGGTAATTTATTTCAGCTAATACACTTCGCTCATAGTTGCCGGCTTCAATCTTTGCTTACATAAATGCTTATTTAGAGCTCTTACGATCAAATCATTCATCTGGACTCAAACTCGCTTCTAAATTTGTGCATGCAAATTTTATTCATGGGCCCAGCTGTGTTCGTGCAGAATTTGCATTTGTGCATATGAATGTGTTGTTTTTCCCCTCTGTCAGCATACAACCACAGGCTGCAGCTGAAAATATGGACCTAGATTTCAAAAATTTTAATGACCGTACATTGGAAGTTTTAGTGCCTTTCCCCGAAGCTGACAAACTTATGGATAAGCCTTATCTTTGCTGTTTGCTTTAGAGAGCTCTCAAGTGTATGTTTCTGAAGACTCGCTCGCACATGGCTTTCAAATAGAAAATGAGACGTTGTTTTGCCAATATGGGTATTGACATGAAAGGGCAATTAGCTTTTTGTATTGCTTTTTATGCCACTAATCCTTCCTTCCTTTCTCTGTTTGTGCTACCTCAGTTTACTTTGTCTACAGAAAGAGTGTTTTGAGAAGAACAAAAATTGATTTTTTTTCTGGGGGCTGGCATGGCAAGAAATCACGGGAGGCTGGGAAGAGAAATACCTTTCTGCCTCCGTAAGCAGGGCCAGATTGGAGTGTAAATAAATACCTTCCAGAGAAGGAAACAGTAAATCAGTCTTGCAGAACAATTTGGATAGCTGATGCGTGCAGTATGAGCAACTGCACTTAGCACACTACCAGGAGCGGTACTGTAAGTTCCCATTCCTCTTAATCAGAAGGATCTTGCAGCACCCGCTGATGGCAGAAATCACATTGTGGCCAGCATTTGCTTTCTGCATCCCCTGTTCGTTATGATGCATTTGTCCATAGCCTCAGAGAGAGGACTACATCAAAATCCAGCGAAGTCAGGAGCTGGGAAAAAGTCCTGCCAATAAACTTGCAGTCATTTCTAAACTTTAGAATCATAGAATCGTAACAGCTGGAAAAGACCTCTGGGAGTATCTAGCGCAACTGTCACCAGTCCCCACCATGCCCACTAGCCACATCCCTCAGTGCCACGTCTCCACTGTTCTTGAACACCTCCAGGGATGGTGACCCCACCACCACCCTGGGCAGCCTGTGCCAAAGCACTACCACTCTTTCTGAGAAGAAAGTTTACCTCATGTCCAACCTGTCTACTTGCTTAAAAAAAAAAAAGTCAAGAGCCATTGCAATTTCTTGGGTAGGAATGCATTGCACAGCATATCATTTCCCAATATTAAAACTCGCTCAAGAACATTTGAAATGTGCTGTCTAAATAGGTAACCCAAAATGCTGGGAAGAGCAGAGAGCATTAGGAGAATCCCAAGCATTTGGCATGTCAGGATTCTTCTGAGAGATGATTTTTTGAAAATGCCATCCCTAGTATTTCTTGTGGTACTCACTGTTTGTACAGGATGGGCTTTGGGCAACAGCATAGGCTTCACCCTGCCCATTAGTGGGCACGGTGGTGATGGATTCACAGTCAGACAAAGATGTTCAAGGAGGTCTTTTCCAATCTTAATTAGTCTATGATGCTGTGAAACGCAGTTATAAGTTAGAGATCATTCTAGAGTAGGGAATGTGCTTGAGCTGCTTCTCATTTTCAGTGCTGCTCCACAGCCGTGGGCAGTCCCTGGATGTTGAGAGGTGCGGAGGCAAAGACTCCATGTGATCTGTCATCGTGGATGTTTCTTTCTGTCAATGGGAAGTATTGGACGCTCTTGTTTTTGCTAGGGGGTTGAGATTTTGGAGAGGAAGCTAGAGGTGATTGCTGATACTGTGGGAATCTGAGGGTTTGACCTTTGGTGCCGTACAAGACTGTGTGAGCTTTGGATAATTGATTGGTAATGTTGCAGGTTTGTGCTGGAAATGAGCCTTCGCCTCCAGTTGCAGAGATGGAAAGCTGTATCCCAAGTGGTTAGGCTGAGGCTGAGCGGTGACTCAGTGACAAATCTGGACATGATCCTAACACTGCTCTGTGCCTCTGTGCAACATACATAGTCGTGTCAGAAACATGGTAGGAAAGTGAACCATTCCAGACTTTGAAGAAAAGCTTTGCGTTTAAGATGCCATTTTGTTGCTGCTGCTGCATCCCCTGCTGTAGCCTGCTTATATGCTACCAATGAAGGACAGCAGAGAGCTATCGTGCCTGTGTGCTGGTGTATCTCCTACCTTGTGCTTCTGAGCCTTCAAGATTCGAGGTGAATGAGTTATTCCTCGAACTAAGATTGCTTATCTCTTTAGCATGGACTTTTTCAAACAAACTCAGGTCCCAGCCCTGTTAACTTTGCTCATCTGAGTTGTCCCTTCATATAACTATTTAAAAACTCACCAGCGTAACTAACGGGTTGTAAACTTACAACATTAAAGCTTTAATGGAAAGAAACAACCTCATCTAGACTGCTTGTGTTATCTTGCTTAATCTAAAAATGAATTATTAGTAAGGATAAAATAGGTATTAATCCAATCTTCCTCCCGTATCTAAAGACGTCAGTATGGTACATTCACCTAGAATTTTGTCCAATGTGGCAAACGTTTTGCTCCTATATGAGGAACAAAAAGTGATTAAAAAAAAAAAAAAAAAAAAAGAAATCAGCACTTTCTCCTTTTTAATCCAGTAGTGCTTGTTTGAAGAAATAGTAGATACAGAAGGGAAAATGACAGTCTCTTTAACATATACTTAAGTATGGTAAGTGCAACGATGAAAGCAGACATAAGGAGTGAGAAAGATATAAATGGAAAGATTAATGACAGCATTAATTGATTTGCATCTATCACGGAGAAGTATTTGCAACATAAAAAGTAGCAGTTTGTGAAAGGCAGTGTAGTAACCTAATTCTCATCTGGGTATTAAACTTAATACGTGTAATATTTCTACGGTTTTACCTGACTCCCTTCCTTGTTTTGTTCTCTGCCTTGGAATTTACAATGCCCTTTTGTGTTCTTATTCATGGAGTGGTGAGCAATGCTGTGACCTCTTTCGCACTTTAGACACGAAGCATGTGCCTTACCTTGTCTGATGAGTGCAGCTGCCTTTGCACCATTTAAAGAACCAAAAAAAAAAAAAAGTCTGCAATCTGGTAATGTAAATTATTTCTTGGAAAGTATTGCATAACACAGAGACGGTTGGATGTTCCAATTTAAGTACATCAGAGCTCCCTATTGCTCAGTATCCAGGTATGGGTTTCTCTTGGGCGCGGCAGGGGGTACTTCCAGGCCTGTTGATATCCAGGCACAGCGGGCATGTCTGCGTGTTGCCCAGAGGGGCCATGCCCCCACAGATGCCCCGGATCAGGGCTGTGACTGAGGCTTGTGCTGCCCTTTCCTCTGCAGGATCTATTTTCATTTTCAGGTAGCAAACCTGTAGCAAAGATTAGCTTGATGCCAACTGACTTGAGGAAGAAAAATTGTGGCTTTTTGAGGCTGTGAGGGCTAAGCAAGAGGAGCAGAGTTGTTCTGAGGCTGACACGGAATAATTGCTGGGAGTGGAATTTGGCCAAGCCTCTTGGTTCATGCTGGGAGCACCTTATGCAGTCTGTATTACAGCTATAGATTTCCTTGTGAAATCACTTACCTTAAATGACCATTGCCTGAAAGACAGTATATAATGAGATAATGTAGATCCTGACACCTTCCTGGATGATGACTCAGTGTTCACCTGGTAAGAAAAATTCTCCTGGCTGAATTGCCTTTACAATAATTTGGTGCAGTTTTTTTCTTTTTTCTTTTTCTTTTTTTATTTTGAAGGCTCATATCCAAATACTGTCCAAACTTTGGGAAATCTCACGTATTTGCAGTCGGATTGAGTGGTTTGCAAAGAGAGACAGCCAATGAAATAAGTACATAAGATTCATTTATATTCTTGCAAATGTTGTCTTGGCTCTGTATTTATTCATTGTTCTAAAAATTTAAACCAACAGAGGTTCTATTGCCTCAGGAAAGAGATGCTCTTTAGGATAAATAATAGCTTTTCCTTTAAAAAGCAAAAAAAGAAAAAGAAAAAAAAAAGGTGAACTTGAGTATGAATTCCAGGAGACCAAACTGTTATGGCAGTAAGGCCATTAGGCTGCAATTTGTCTTCTAACAGATGTTGTAGAGCCCTGTCACTTCGAATGCTAAAACAGATGGGATGTATGCTTGAAAATGTACGAGAAGTATTTAATTTCCTTTCCAGTACAGGACATTTCTTCTCTCTGAGCTCTTTGATGCTCTTCGCCTGCTTCTTAAATCCCCTTGTGTTGGTTGGTGTGGTTTAATACGCTATTAAGCTGGATTCTTAAGAAAATAAGGTGATGCAGTATTAAGATGTTGCTGTTTGATTAGAACATATCTACCAGTCTTTGATTAAGAGTGACATTAAACTTTCCATAGCTGAGACTTTGGCTGTGAAAAGATCTCCTTGGAAAGCTTTTTCTGAGTCTGCTCTGATGTAATTAATCTTGAGTTTCTTTGGTTTTGCTGAATGGGATGTGATTCCATTTCAAGATGACCTTTTATTAACCTGTTTTGAGATCCCCTGTAAAACTCTCTATTATCACATAATACAAGACAGTAGAGATGATGATACAATATCTGTTCCTTATTTTCACCAGTTATGGGTAACATCAATGATAAAAGCATAATATATATGTCTATATAAAAATATATATAAATAAAATTTCGGGTAATCTGTAGTACTTATATCCATATTAGACTAAAAGGCTACTATATAAGTTATAAAGTTGCAGTTATTTACCATAACTGCGATTTCTCATCATCTGCAGGAAGGCTCAGCTGACTTCATTGGACTCCATATCAGGTTTTCTAATCCAATGCAGCTGCTTTTTCAAAGTCTGGGGATTATCAAGTCAATCCCCAGATGAACTGGGAAGTTGTTAAGTGAAAATGACAGTCCTTTAGCGCTGGAGTTAAAGTGGTCTAAAAACTTCGGATGATTCTCCCCAAGCCACGTGGTGGGAGACTGGGAGAGTGAGTATTAGCTTTCATGAGGCAGACTTGGGCATTCAGCCTGTGAGCACCAATAGCGTGTATTACGGACAGATCCATGTCTGTGTTTACAGTTCATACCATATAATCCCATTTCTCCCTTTTTAACTGGCTCTCCATGCAAGACTTGCTTGTTTTCTGAAGTCAGTGGAAAAGCCCCAATATCACCAATGTTGGTATAATTTTTCCTCTATTGTAAGACATGTATTAGTCTGATAAAATTAGCTTTGTAATAACGCATTGTTTAGATAGCTAGTACAAAGTCCAGTACCTTTCAAGCTGTCTGTACTCAGCTCATCTCAGGTGCCCAGTAAAGCAGGGGAAAGCATTGAGTGTGTCAAAGACAATCTTATTTTCAACTCTAAAGAGATTTAGGTTGCACAGACTTCAAGTCTAAAAGGAAAGGCCGCCATGAGTGCCACCGACTTGGCACTGTGTTTGCAGCTTCAGTGCCTGAGCCCTTCAAGGGTAGGAGCAGCCATCAGTATAGCAGTCTGTAGATGTTTTTTCATGTTAATCCTTTTCTTTCTGGGCTATCTGTTCTAGTTTTGGGAATCAGTAAATAAAAGCTTTTTATATTTCTTTTTCTTTCCTGACTTAAATGTTTTATGTTCTCTGGAGAGTAGACCAGGGAGCCCATGTGAATGATTCCTTCTGTTGGAATAGTGAATGTTATTCCATTTTTAATTAAGTATCACCAGTTTCTCTTAAAATAAATAATACAATAAAAATATTGTAGGTTGAGGATAAAAATCAGCCTGTTGTTGGCCTGTTTTGGATCTGAATTTATATCTTACAGTAGATTTCCTTACCATAATACTGAAGTTCAATACAGTTGTCCAATATAATCAGAACTAAGATTAAAGGACTAACATAAGCTTCAGAAAGTATTTCTTAAGTCTGAAGTCTATTTTCCAAATAGTTGTCTTCAGGAAACAGGAAATTCCAGGTGCTGCTCCAATTCACTGAGCTTTTTGGTGGAAGTGCAAGAGAATAAGAGTTCAGAAGATAAGTCTCAAGCTACCAGAAAGATGGAGGAGATGAACAACATGTGTTAACTTTAGTTTTTGTGATGCCTCCATGTACCTATTCTGGTTTCTTGTTCTCTGTTGGCTTGTCTGGTTACTAGTTTCATGATCTTCATGCTCTTCGGGGGGCTTGGTCGTTTGTGAAGCAAAATATTACTATTTCATGAAAATAACAGCTGCACACCAATATTGCTTCCCCTCCAGTTGCATATGTTGGGATTTATGATACCGTGTTTTCTTTAAATTCCTGTTCATTATTACTCAAAAGAGTAATGCAACTTGAAGTAATAAATGAACTCAAAATTTGTATTTATCTACCTTTACTCTGAAGTTTACGTAAGTAGAGACATTTTATAACCTTGGGACACTCACCCATCCTCAAATAATTTAAGTAAACATTAGGCTCTTTTTTAATGAAGATTTTTATTGTCCATACTTCTCCAGTGAGTATTTTTTAAATTATCTACCAAGTGAGTCAAGCAGTAATTTGGCTGTTAAAGCTTCACATGGCTGAAAAGTTATGTTAAGAATTTATTAGCAGCTTAAAATGAGTGTTGCAAAGACACCAGGTATTTTAAGCTGGTGTGATTTGTGTACCATAAAAACTACGTCAAGAGTAAAATTGCGTAAGGTTACTAGTCAAGTGAAGAGGATGAGATTTACATGAAAAAGATTGATAGGGCCTCTTTTCTTGGCTAAATTGCTTAAACAATTTAAACACCAAATTTAAAGTAAAGTAATTAAAGGGGCAAAGAAAAGCTGAATGTGATTGTTGGACACCCAAAGTCAGATTCTATAGAAGCCATTTCCTGAGAAGCAAAATTTCTTATCTTGCCAGAGTGACAAAATACATAGCTTAGAATTGAAGCACAATGGGAGTGCGGTTTGCTGGATTTTTTTATATTGCCTGCATAGCAAGAATACAAAAGCAACTACGTGCATAAAACACTTCTCTGCATTCTAAATATAGCAGCGCCCACTTGAATGAATATTTCATAGAAGAATAACCTATATAAAAGAATAAATGCAGGCAGCGATGGTGCTGGTAGGATATTGTTTTTAAACGGAGCAGTTTTTAAGTGAGTAAATGAATATCTAATAAAAGTGCTAACTTCTTGCATGAAAGGAGATCTGATAGCTACTTCATTGGTTCCCAGCTAAGAAAAGTTTTATAACAGGGAGAGTATGCATAGATATAAGCTGAATTAAAAAGGAAACTAAGAACATGTTTCTGTAGCTTAGACTCGTTCGAGGTAACCAGCTCACCTGAGATGTGATGCAGTAAGAGAAAAACACAAACACTGCCCTGTTGTGCATTGAGCCCTGCAAGGAGCAGGCAGTGGGGGGGCCAGGGAGAGCCACGCCGTCAGCTGCCTCCACTGAGGGGAACGGAATGTACTTCAGTGGTTTCGGTCTACAACTCTTTGAGGAAATATCCAGGGTCATGTTAGGCAATTGCTTTCCTTCCCAGAGGTTCGTGCACATGGGGTCCTGCAAGGCTTTGAGCTGCTCCACTGACACACATTCCACTGGGAGGGCATTACTGAGTGGGATGGGGTACAGTGTGTTCAGTGCAAACTGGCACAGACCTTACCACTTCCACCACCACCCAGTCCAGGTGTTCCAGATATGCCTCAGAAGATGCTCAGAACATAAATCTGAAGATGCTGGCAAGACCTAGATCCAGCTCAGTGGAGTAGATTTAAGGTTCAGGCCAAGGTGATGACAAACACCTGAACCTGCCCTTAGAGATGAACCACAGCTCAGCAGCTGTGTGTAAGCTGGGGACAGTGGTGCAAGTTGTAGTGTTCAGAGCGTGCTTCTGTGAGAGGGAAGAGACTGCTATGAGAGAATGAATGAAAGCTTAAAGCTGGCAAAATTTTGGTCAAGGATCTTGAATTTAACAGTGTACCTTAAAACAAGGGGTATGAAGGGGAAGTTTAACAGGGATTGGCAAAGATTGCTGTATAGAGAATACAGAGGAAAAGGAAAAATGTATCTTAATCCCTAAAATATGGGGGGGGAAGAGATTTGATGAATATGTGTCAGAATTAATGAGGCTATGATGTACTGCAAGCCACTGAACAAGGAAGATCAAATAGGTATTTTGTTTGTTTTTTAATTGTTTTTGTTTTTGAAATTCATAGAAATTTCATTTTCATATGAAGTTCCATGTGCCTGCAGATTTCTCCAAGGAAAAAAAAAGCACATAGAAAAAGGACAGTTGTACAAGTTCTAAGGAGGCATTTTGTTTTAGTCTTGATTTTTGTTACTATTCTTCTAACAGAACGTAAAGAGCACACAGAGGAAGAGCTATTTTATGTCTGATTTTAGACAATAATGGAGAAGTAGCTAAAAGCATGAAGGTAATAGGCAAGTTTGGGTGAAATTGAGCATGAAATGAGATTTCATAATCTTTGTGAAGAGATGGAAGAGAAAAAAACATGTAATAAAAATGGACTTGAGAGAATGATAGCTAAGATCTCTCTGGAGTTGACAGTAAAGATAAATTAGCTGCCAGGTCCTCAAAGACACGAGGTAACAGTACAAGCACAGATGAACCTACTATAAAGATCAGCCTGGCTGAAGAGTAGGCTCTGCACAGGTAAAAAGGAAACATATCAGTGTGGAAATGTGTCAGACTACCAAGGATGAACACTCAAAAATAAGATAAGTAGAGCCAAAATT
>PPHD01017327.1:0-15103 GCA_002909625.1 Bambusicola thoracicus
CAGGAAAACCTGACAGAGCTGTCTTCAGGACTTGCTGCCTGCATATACAGTCTGATTTTTGTTAATTAGCGTGATTCCCTTGCATCTCCCTACAGAAAAACCAACAGCAAATGTGAGAAGTGGAGAGGGACAAAGAAAGGGACCGTAGCATCATGGGATCCAATGCTTCCTCTAACTACATAGGTGAATTTTCAAAAGAGGAGTTAATCCCAGAGGTTATGGGTCATCTGGGCTCAATACATTTTTAATACGAAAACAAAAATAAACAGAAGCTTAACATGGCATTTCTCCTGTCTAGCTGCCCTGCTCTTACATTTTCCCTAACCCCTGCTGGCTACTAGCAAAGATAAGAGCCTGACCCAGCCCAGCAGCCGGTGCACTAAGGTGCACCCCTGGGCCTTTGGGCCCTGCCTCTTCAGTCTGCTGGGACGTAAGGAGTCAAATGGAATGAATTGAGTTTCTGTTTGTTTTTGCCATGCAACCCTGATTCACAGCTTCTTCCCCCACTTTGGTGTTTGTTCACTTTAGGGCTCTGATGGTGGTATGTTTCGCAAATGACTTTTTTACATCCCTGTATACTTCTGTGATCATACACATCCTAGCGGAAAGCCACTTGATCAAGCATAAGGAACAATAGTTTGCACTGTCTCCTGACACAGAGATGGGAAGGAACACTGAAGCATTCATGTTTCACATTTTACAAATCACAAGTAACACCAAAACAGATGTAAAACAAGCCAGCTCCTCATCCTATTTTATACCCACCGCAACACAACTCTTTGTGTATTAAATACAACTGAAAGGGAGCTGTGGAGCTGGCAGTGACTTGACAGATGCTGAGATGAGCTGTAGCAGAGAGGAATATTACAGTCTGAAACAGCGTACATTAAAAAGGCATCTGTTTATTGTTTGATATCTCTATTTACTTACAAAGACAGCTCGCCGACACGTTGACAGGTTGGGGAGGTGCTGTAGGCTGGCATTTTGAACTCCCAGAAGGCACTGAGAGAGCAGTTTGTCATCCTTGGGTCATGGCACAAGCTTGCACTTTAGTACAGGGAGGCAGTAGGAGAGGGGAGCGGGTCTTTGGGCCTCACTGCCTTTGATAGAGATATGAGAAGTCCCTCAAAAGCAAGCTGAGCACAGCTCCTTTTGCATTAAAACAAGATCTTTCCTAGCAAGAAAGAAAATTAATTAAGTGGGTAAAATCCCACAGGTTGGAACAGCAACCGAGGAATTATCTTTCTATTAGGTTGGTAATGAGGACTAAAAAAACCTCACGCAGACATTAACAGCTCTATATGGGCTCACTGGCATTCCAGATCAGATGCAAGGCTTGGCGTTCCCAGAGCAGCAGATGCAGCTCCCAGCTCCAGACCTCAGCTTGCCCTACTGAACAGCACCAACACAGAAGAACAGCACACAGAGATACATTCACAGTAGCGCTGCAACAGGGGATGGCTGCCAGGAGGAACCCATGGAGCCCACTGACACTCACACCAGGCTACTAACAAACTTCAGAAAAGCATCAACTTCCCTGGTTACTAAGGTGAAGGAGTTCCCTTAGAAAAATAAGTAATTAAAATAAAAATAAATAAATAAATAAATGAGGGGTTGGGGGAAGAAGAGGAAATGACCGGCCCTCTTTCCAAAAGTGTGCCTCCGGACACCTTCCTGCCTTCAAGTTACTATTAGTGACACAAGTGTCCCAGGAGGCTCTGCCCAAAGAGCTTGCTGCCTAAGATGACAAAAAGGAGGAAATATTAACATTTCCCATGCTGCAGATGGCAAGCAGAAATGCACAGAAGTGCTGGAGGAAACCAGTGGCAGAACTGAGAAGGGAACATCTTCAGTCTTTAGTATGGAGATCATTGTTTCTTCCTTTCCTGTTCTCACATTTTTCTCTGACAGTTTTCTTGTTGTTATTGTTTTGTTTTTGTTACAGATTCTAATGTTCATCCCCAAAAAACAAAGCCCACAACCTACTGACTTTGATTCTCATTTCCAGAGGGTAAGTTTATGGATTCTGAAACAAATAAGGACAACAAATTCTCAGCAGAACCCCACAGCTGCCCCAAAGAGGCAAATTTCCCCTCTCTAAAATGAACAGCAAACACTGCTTTGTCCTGTTTCACGTAGATTTTTAATACACGTAGTGGTGGGGTATTCAGCTGACCAACTCAGATGGAACCACGCTAGCTCATATACTTCTGAAGCAGGTGTTTTGTTTATTACCTGTATGTCATTAATCAACACAGATGATACTCCTACCAGATGAGATAATTATTTTGCAATTACACTGAAATGAAAGCTACTGCTTGCAAAGGTTTCACTAATTACCCAGGCTTACCAAACGGTATGGATAACAGAGTATTTTCCCACCATTTCTGCCTCTCATTAATCCAAATGCCCTCTGTGCCCCAAACCTAATGTAAAAAGAAACCAATGGCACTTCCTGAGCGATAGGATTGAATTACCTACTGAAAGGAAGCTGGGTGCCTAACAAAAACATTTGCATTTCTATTCTTTTTACTTCTTTTAATAAGGATTTGAAGCATTCGCAGTACATAAACATTTAGCTTGTTTGTCGGGTTACAGAAAGAAGGCTTTCTGTCAGTCTGAACTGTTATTTCAGGTTTGCCATCACCGCTGCATCGTCCTCACTTAACTAGAGGGCTGGCTGCTCTCTGTGATACTGCAGCACAGCACTTGTGCTGTCACACTCGGGTCTATAACTCCATTAGCTCTGGTAATCCAGCTGTTTTATATCAGTATTTTTCTAAGGCTCTCATCCGTCTCTCATACCTCTTCCCTCAGATCCACCTGAGCAGACACACTGACACCTCTGAGCAGGATGTTCCCAGAATTATGAAAGCATCCAAGGGTGGAAAGAAAACAGGCGCTCGAGACGCCGTACCATGTGTATGTTTGCTACAAGCAGTTCAAGCGTGTGGTGGTGAAGATGTTCATTTGGAAAGGCTTGGATTTCTGCTCAGGGAATTAAGTGTCATTTGTTCACTCCAAGAGAGAGACATGGGCCGCTGGTTCCCACAGGTTTATATATAATATAGGTGTGTGTGATTCTGGTGCTTCAAAAGATTTCTAAGTGAAAAAATAATAATAACATAGAACAGAGCACTCTGTAGAGCAGTATAGCTCTTCAATTATCTTTTGGAATGCATCATCAGTTCTGCATAGCTGAGTTCTCTGCTTTATCTTCTCCAGATCCCCTTTCTTTAAACAAACTCCAGATTCCCACCGCCCCCCAAAAATGCCTCTTAAGACCTGATTGTTTTTCTTCAAAGACATAATAATTTTAAAGGACTTAGCAATAGTATTTCAAGAGGAAAAAGTACACAAAACCCAATAATCGAATGGTAAAGGCCACGCGGAAAGCCATGGGCAGCTATGGAAAAGGATATGCAATGCAGTTCTATTATCCTCTTGAAATGAAGAGTAAAAGCTTGTGAAATTCCATTCCAATGCCTGCAACTCAGTCTAAATCCTCCTGACCACAGTAACAGAGCCGTCATATCATATTTTGGCATTTTTATCATGTCCCAGGCACCTAGCACAGGTCTCGCAGCTTTCAACCCTTCAGGCTGATGAATCTTGTGATCACGAAATCAGACCGACAAGCATAAAAAGAAAAGGAACATGATTTTTCAAGGCACAGAGGAAACCTTCCTCTACACCCTACACAAGGTGTGCTCCTTCCCCACATGACCATCACCCTGACCATCACACAGCACCCAGCTTCCTGCTGTCCTACACTGCCTTCTTCACAGCACTTCAGGTGGCTCTGCCTACGCGTTCATCCAAATAAATCACAATAGAGGTTTATTTTGTGTTACGAGGAACACACAAGCCAATGAAGACACACATGGAAGTATCATTCAACTGCCCTGGTCAGAAATCACACTATCATTGAGGAATAGGCTTCTCCATGGGAGGAAACTGCAAGTCAACGAAGAGTTGGGCCCTAAAGAACTACCTATGGGGTTTTCAAGAGCTAAGAATCAAATGCCAGAATGTAAATATCCTTAACGGTACAAATCTTAAAGCCCTGAAAAAGGTATTATCTGCCTGCATAAGAGAAAGGCACCTATTCAGCACAAAGCCGCTGCAAGGAATGGAGAATACACTGGGTCAGTGGGACAAGCAGCAGCAAAGGAAAAACTCCATGATAACGGGGGACAAAGGGATACACCCATTCTTTTCTTCTTCTCTCAGAAAACACAAATAGAAAATTATATTTTGAGAGACTTGTTTGTCTTTTTACTCTCTGATCCCTGAAAGAAAGGGAAAAATTCTTATCAGCAGAGCAGATCGAGTAGATATTTTCTGGAATGCAAAGTAAAAATAGTAAAAGCTTTTCAAAAAAACTACCAGTATTAGCAGTTCCAACACGTGGTCAAAGTACAGAGATGAGGTAGTTTTTTCCACAGCTAAGCTGCACAAGCACCTTAAAGCCATTTTATATTGCATGGCAAAATAGGAGTGTGTCAGAAAGGACCAAGTAGGGAGAAGGCGGCTCTTTATTTCTGGCTGGTGTTTTCTCATGATGGTGTTCTTGAGGACTCTTACCAGTTTGCACTTCTAGAGCACGTTTCCTATCTGCAAGCGTTTTTCAACACCTTCTTTTTTCCCTAGTCTGTCCCACTGTCCTTCTCTTCTGCCCTCTCATTCAAGAGCTTTAAGCAGCCAGTAATCAAAATCAAGATGCATAATGGAAGTCACGAGCATGGAGCTAGGCAGGCAGCTTAGCTTAGGGACTATTGTTATTACAGGGCACATGAGGAGCAAAACACTCTTCAGGTTTTGCAACAGTACTGAATAAACCCAGCTCCCAGTGGATCTCCAAAAACTTGCGAAATAGGAAGCCACTCCTCTGAAAGCTGCAGAAAGATTGCTCTTTGGTTCACATAGCGCATCAGCACTAAACTGTCAGAATACTCTTCTTGGAGGGGCCTGTCAGGCAGTTAGCGGAGGAGTATTTCTGGTTCCTCAAGAGGAAGGACAGCCCAGCAAACTACAGGTCCACTGGGAACAACGACAAACATCCTCATGTCTGCAACAGGAGCATGACCATACTCCAAAGAGATGGATGTGGGAAAGCTGCACTTTGAAAGATGGAGCTATGAAAGCAGTTAGGGCTTGGGGAACTCCATCATAAAAACGTCTCAAGCTATCTACCTGAGGATCTTCAGACAAGAAACACTCAGCAGTTTCTAAAAACCTGGCCCTCTGAAAGCATGGAGCCTAAAACTCTCAGGCACTCCCAAAACTTAAGACATCACTGCAAAGGTGGGACTTCTGCCTTGCCAGTTTATCCCACAGTCTTAAAAGGGTTTCCAAAATAAAATACATACCGGTTTTATGGTCTGTATTGTTAGAGCCTGGTCAAGTAAGGAAGCCAAAACGCAGCTATGTATCAGCCTGTGCAATACAGAGAGCTTCTGACTCCAAGCTCTGCTCCTGACAACAAGACTACAAGTACTCTTAGGTTACCTACAAGAGCTATTCTCCCAGCCAGGACTTACAGCATGTTTTTCTATTATTGAGCTCCTTGCTAAGGTAGTTCTTGAAAATGCACATAGGCTCACCTTTGCCTGACCTTTCCGTCTATCCTTTAAGTTTTATTACAACTTCAGCTTTTTTCAACATCTCAATAAGTGGCACTTCTGTACTTCAGCATTTTGCACCAGATTAGAAACACTGACATAGACAGACGGAGAGAAAAATAAAGAGACTGACACTAGTTGTAAAAGACTAAGAAAAAGTGTGAAGCAAATGAGCCCGTTGGCCTTACAATCAACCACAGGAGCTTTTACAAGCACTTAGCTTCTGAGTGCACAGTTCCATAAGGGTCTTCAGCGAGCAGCATGCAGGCTAATGAGGCAGGGACTGCACTCTGAAAACCACTCCATGACAAAAGCATCAACTGCACAAAACCCCTCTGCTGAATTATTTGTTAGGACTGCGCAGAATAAAATATGGCTCCCAGCACCGTTATGGCCGAGCTGCTAAGAGAACGCTACCCTGCTTCCGCTTCCTACAGCCATACTGTGTTTAGGATGGAGGTGTTCAGAGGCTTTCAGAAAGCAGTTGCTAGCTGCAGTAAGCTGAGGAAAGCTCCTCTGAGAGGAAACCTTTGTTCCTTTTTGGTTCCCTTGCTGCTTATAGCCCAGGATTACTTCAGTCATCTGGCTACCAGTCAGCAAGATGCAGCAGTCAGAAGACAGCTCAAGCCAGGACCAGGACTAAATAATTTCCAGTAGCTGTGTGATGTCTTCTGGCACGTGAGGAGCGAGCCCAGCAACTGGGAGAAAGGGTGAAGCCTTCAGAGGCTGTGAAATCTTCCTTGTTTACCTGGAGGCAATGGCTGGTTTCAGCCTTTGAGAGGTTTCTCAACACTTACGCAGCCTCACTGCATTTGGGCAAAGCATTGGACATCATTCCCAAGTCACAGAAAATAAAATGGTGTCATCTCCTCACCAAGCTCTATCCTGCCAAAGCAACCATCAACCGACACAATAAGAAAGCCCTCACTAAAAGGAGCCACAAGATCCAACAGCATCCCTCTGTACGCAGTGCTTAACAGGGTCCCTCTCACTGTACAGCTATTTCCAGAGCCCCGCAACCAGAAAATTCAAGCAGACAAGGAGCTCTTCTAGGCAGACACTAAACATTCATTTGCAATAAACACAACCCTGAGCTCCGGGGACCAAAGAAAGGTGGAGGAAAATACATCAAACGTAATACAAAGAGGGTAGATACATACTGCCTCACATTGTGGTCATTTGAATATGCAAAGAAAGAGAGACACTTTCAAAATTATCCAAAAATGTAAGAGGAAACAGAAACAAAAGTTTATATTTTGGACACTTTCGTTCTTCTAGGGCAGTTTTCCCTTATATCTGAGCAGCAAGAGTGCATGTTTCTCACTGCTGCTTTAGAAACGTGTAAAAGAATTTCAAACACGTCCTTCTGCATATCTTTGCAGCACAGTCCTTGGGCTGAAACATCTCCAAACAGGTGATCTTTGATCCTCTCTCCCCAGAGAGGGGAGTAGGTGGGGACAACAAAAGGTGGAAGGGGCAGAGAGGCAGCAGCCTGGGGACAAAGTTAGGAGGGTGTGAGGCTATTGATCCATGAATTGTCCAGTTGATTGATCCGCCTTGTCCAGTTACAGTGTGGGAGTATACGTACTTATTGGTTTTATATTCACAGAACTGCAGCTTTAAACAGAAGTGATGGGTTCCAAGGACACAGGAGAAGAAAAGTCTTTTAAAACTAGCTGGAACTACACAGTCAGCACTGACGACAGAGGTCACTGTAGGCAGTTTCCACAGGGAATGCTTACAACTGTTAACAATACATAGGTGGACCTTGTTCATATCGTTTTTTTCACATACAGGAAAAACAAGTATGATAAAATTAATATCAGAGTAAGAGGATGGCCAAACTGTTAAATTCATAGAAATGCAGATGAGTGAACAGCTGAAGCTTTACAGCAAATTTGTTCATTTGTGGCAATATCCACTGTGTATGAGTACTTCCATAAATACCCTTCTAAGCAAGATGATCAGTGGAAACTGAAACAATTCTTTTTAAACAAGTGTTGAAAACAGGCTGCAGAATAAGAATTTTGTCATTCAATGCAAATAATTGTGCAAGAAGCTGGGTCCTATGGATTATATGCATTTAGTCAAGGAGAAGAAATAGCATCGTGTGACCTCTGTGTCAAAATCCACACTGAACTGTGCAGCTGGAAGCTGAACACTTGAATACTGAATACTACAAAGTAGTTGCTTGTAAACAACTGGCAAAACAAGAAACAATCTCTGAATAATTTCAAATAACGCATGCAATTGAGAAGTCAATAAGCTATTTGTAGACAATTTGTCAACAGAATAACTTGCATAGAAAATTGTATTTTACAATCGCTGCAAATTATTCATGTTGCTATCACAAGAACACTTATGATTCATCGTGAAGACACAGAAGTAAATACACCAGGGGTTGAAAAGGAATTTTCTTTCATGTATTATATTCCGTAACCAATCAGTGGCAGTAAGTTAATAGTTTTAGCTGTTTCTGCGATCCCGAAGCAGAAACAAGTAGTGAGTGACGGAGGGAAGATGATGTAACCTGAAGGCTAAGTGGTCTGATTTTCTCTCACCAAGTCTGAGCAAAATCTGATGTCAATGAAGCCATACTTTAATGAAATAATGCCATTATTTGCTTTCATTCCCATGGATGGTCATACCAAGTAATAATTTCATTCTGCAGAATAGCAATGGTGTCTTAACTCAGTGCAGCAAAACTCTTATAGCCCTTAAATACTCAAAGTACCCGATTTGTCGCTACTGTCCAACCGACAAACACAACACTGCACATCCCTTCATAGAGCTGGATTCTCCAAGAACCCCTAAGAGATCTCTAAGAGCTGCGGGACTTGTTAAGTCCTAGAAATCAGAGCAGCAGAAGTGGGTACCACTTTCCTCCCAGCCAGTTTGGGAGCACTGTTATTCTTTATGGAGTCACAGATCTTCATTCCTTTGGGGTTCCACTATGTGTCTCTCCTGATAGGTTTCTAACTCCTAACTCCTTTCAGAGTGTAACACCTCCTCTCCGCTGCCTCCAAAAAATTAGACATTTGGAGGGATGTTTATACCATGAGACTTACAGTACTCCCTGTATATGTTACAAGTGGTCTCAGACACTTGTACTCTCTCCTTTAGAGCCAGGGCTAGACCAGATGAAGAACTTGCTCTCAGGTGCAACCTGGTAACTCCAGGAAAGCAGTACGGCAGCCTAAGCAGATGGTTACTTTTTGCTGAACGCTGCTTTTGCCTGTGACTGTACCTCTGCTGGTCCGCATGAGATTACCTGGCAGTAGATGCTGTAATGAAGGTAAATTACAACTTGCGTTAACACAGCTGTGTGGTATAAGGAGGCATTCAGACAAGGCTAATGCTTTTGCAATTCAGAGGGAAGGTAATTGAAAAGGTTAGGAGACTGGTCACAAATATACTACACATTAAGTGCAAGGTTCGACAATCTGAAGCGGCTCTGGTACAGCCGCCATGTGGAGAGGGTGCTGAGGCAGTACAGCACTGCTTCTGGGCCCTCCAGGAAACTTTTTTCTTTAAATCCTACTTCTAAAAAGTAATTGTTAAAAAGCAAGCAATTAAAACTTGGTCCCCAGAGACCTATACAACTGCCATTTGATGCCATCATTGAGAGACAACTTTATTACCTCTCCTCTACCAACATACCCTAACTCAGCCCAGCTTCACAACTACATTTTCACTAACAGATGGTTGAAGTCATTAACATAACTTTGCTAAACTCAGAGAAGTGTTCTCGACATGTATTTATTTAGTTTTGAAGGCTGATGCTTCTATTTCAGACATGAGAAACGACACTTGCGTGTTTAAAAGGTCACCTCCCTCAGCAGTATCAACAGGCCTAATAAAAGATGCAACCTTCTTTCCCTGTAAGCCTTGCCCAAGGAGCTGCCACTGCTGCGTGCACCCCAGCACAGCTCTTTTTGCTGAAACCACCCACACTTCTCATTGCTGACCTGTGTTTGTATTTCAGTCGATAAACACCAGAAACAGCAGCTTTCCCCTCGAAGCACACTGAGGCTTTTGCCTGCTGTAAATATTGTATTTGCTACCAGCACAGACAGCGTCTTATCGTTCCTTCCTTAGACCAAGTGCCCGGGGAAGCAGAAGAGCAGAGCTTGCTCTCACAAGCATGAGGCTGGCCTTTCAAGTCCCTTGTACAGTATTTATAAAGTATCGATGGAAGCAGCAGGTAGCAGCTGGTTAACATCGTGTAACGCCGCTACAGAACGGTTCTGACAAGAAGTTAAAGAGAGCACATAATTAATTGAGGCTGAAGGAGGAACGCAGGCAGACTGACTAATTACCTCGAATGCTCTGGCTGCTGCAACACGCGTTAGGAGATCTTTAGAGCTCATAAGCAGCCAGGATCTCTGCTCTGCATCTCCACTAAAGACACATCTGCAAACACCTCACGGGCCTCCCCTAGCCCTCGCTCTGTGCCCTACCACAGCATCCACCACCTTCCTTCCCTCGACACAGCACAGCCTCGTTCAGATCTGCCCTCTGCTCCTGACAACCGCAGTAAGGCTTTCCTGTTATGCACTGAATGACAGGAGAAACAAAACATGAAGACTGAGGTAAATGATAAGTAGGAAATAATGTTGCAGTTGCCCCCCCCAGCCTCCCAAGCTAGACAGTCATTTGGTGACAATCAGCAAATCGTTCTTACACTGAGAACGTGTGAAGTGCTATGAAATGAGCAAGAAGCAAGTGGAGCACACGTATGAGAACTCACGTCTCTTCAGATGGAAAATGGAAGGAAAAGATTGATTGACTACGGAATAACTTTCATACAGCATAGGCCAAAACGCCTGCTAAGGATACTTGTGGAATAAATCACTTTCTGATTTCTGCTCAACTCTAAGACCTTTTAAATCCATGAGTGGAAAGCCTTTTGGTAGGAAAAAGAAGAGCGGGGATCAAGTTAAAGAGTTCACCTGGAAAATACGTGAGAGGCTTAAAAACAACCAGCCTCACTCCCCAGCCTTAATCTGCAGTGTGAAACTGAAGATGCTAATGATTTCTTTCTCACCCCTCCACGCACCAACTCCCTCTTGGTCTCTTCAAGGCAGAAAAATGAGTAATAATAAAATGCAAGTTCTCCTTTCATTAACAACTCCAAGCTCTTATTTCTGAGTCAGTATTAAAACATCAAAAACAAGCACCCCAGCCCCCATCACACAGGGTGATCAATGCCTCTTTGCCACTTAGGGAAGATCTAAAGAGGCACCTAATACATTTATTATGTTACAGTCAGCAGCACGAATTCTTTTCAAAATGTAATAATCCCCTCCACGTGACACTTAGCTCCCCAGTAGGTCCTTTTGCAGTCAGGTTAATAACCTTCACTTCATGCAGGCAAAAGAAGATTAACAGTGAATACATTGAATCCAAGTTTGTGGTGCTGTACCTCCTCCTTTTGTTTGCTTCCAGGCCCTGCTGGCCTCTGCGTAGGACTTGACAAATAAATCCCATTTGGCGTTGCCAGCAAACGTTCCTTGATTAAGCATTTGGGATCAAAGAGGGTCTTCTCATTTCCTTACATTACAACTCTAGAGGTCTAGTCTCAATTTAATTTGTCTCCTTAGTCCAGGAGAAACAGGATGAGCGGGGGAAGAAAGAAAGCGAGAGAATAATTTGTTTCCCTTAAGAAATTTGGGTCTCCAAGATTTATTTCTAAGTACTGCATTTCATCCTCAATCTCTTTAGAACAAAAGGCCGTATTTCCATGCATTGATAGGCACCCAAATGCCTCTAACCTCACAAAATCCTCACCACAGGACCAAAGGGCAAGCTCTAAATTTTGCATTCTTAACAAAAGGTAAGTGCTTTCTCTCTCCTGAGTTTCCTTATGGAAAAGAAAACAACAAAACGGCGCCCAACAGATCTGCAAGCACAGCCTGTTCTGCCCAAGCCAGGAAGCTCTCAGAGCTGCAACCTCCTCCATCAACCAAAGGAGCATAAAATCTCTTTTACATATCACAGCAAGGTGGGAGCAGAAACCATCACCTTGTCAGGCTCCCAAAAAACATCCCCACCACCTTCCTGTTACAGCTTGTTCTCCTCCAGGCTGTTCTACAAATCAGGTTTTGCATTGGTAACCTGCAGCAACCTGGCACAGGCGACTGCAACCGGGCTCATTCTGCACAGAGTGGAGACCACAGGAGGTGGCAGGGGAGAAAAAGATATATGAGATAATAAGAAAAGGTGACAGAGCCTGAAATTCTGAAGTGCGTTAGCATAATGAGAAGAGGATTTTACAAAGTGCAGCCATAAACCTGGTCAAAATCATAAACATGTGAAGGAAAACCATGCTGCCAGAAACCACCTGCCACCACATGTATGGTTGCAAATCTCTCCTCCCCAATGGAAACAAAACCTTATATTCCTGGGATTCAATCATGGTTCCAAAACGAAGCACGGCTGATAATAAACGAGACCCCAAATACCTATGAAACACAGTGCTGTTCGCTGAACTAAGTTAGACTTGCAGCTCTCTACTGAATGGCAGTCACACAGGACAAATCCCTGCACGAAGCCAGGAACAGCCTGCAAAGCAGCCAGGGACTCATTTCTGTTGGGTACTGTCAGAGTTTCTAGCTGGATTAGGCAGAATCCCTAATCTTTCTGCATCCGGCTCTAGCCAGGCCCCAGGGATATGAACTGCAGCAGACAGCCTTTCAAACAAGTCCACAGTGAGATCTAGCTGAGAGGTGGAAATTAGGATTTCCTTACGGTGGTCACTTCCTCACGTGGCAGACTGCACATCACTGCTGTCTCTGAGTTGAGGTGGACAGCACTGGTGCCATGAACAGGACCCAGCTGGGCTGGAAACATCCCGGTGTAACAAGGCAGAGAGCAAAGCTTTGCAAGGATCTGTCCCTCTCTCTGACAGCGTAAGCCCCCCAATATTCAGGCTTGGCACAGACAATGCACTCGTGATGTGCTGTAGAAAAGCAAAGGAAAGCACTCTTCCTGCCTCAGTGGATTTACATTCTAAGGCCATCAGTCTCATCCTGACACTTGGTACACGCAGCAATCAGCAGGCAGACTGCTGTCAAAGCACTGCGTCCTTTTACCAGTTCCATGCTAGAGAGAGCACGTCTGTATTGGGTGACTTTTCTAAAAACAAAGCTGATCAAAAGACTTTGAATTGCAAACTTTATCAACCAAAACGAGAGAGAAAAAAATTGTTCCACAATAATTTCTCCCGTTTTCCCAATCACTGCATTCAAAAAGGAGCTTTGAAGAAAATAGCGTTCAAAGAGTATTTGGAGCTGACAGAGCACAGCTCACAGGGAACCAGATGAGCCTGAAGCACGCTGATTTATCCTTTGGTATGGAGGCTGTTATTTATGGGATTGCTTCAAAAGCAGAGATAGGCACCCCTCTGCAGTGTGACCACCAGGTGCTCCAGATTCTAGCTACAAACATACATTTACATGCTAACATGGGATGGGATCAGAAAACTGGAAATATATAGCTCTTTTGAACATATTGAGGCACATAAGAAGTTTAAGCCCCAGCAGGCAGCACCACGGATTAGTCCCTTAAGGACACCGTGCCCAGCACAAGGGATGCTGCTCTCCAGAGGTCTCCACAACAAAAACATGCCAAAGCTGTGTTTCCTTTCCCTCTGATGGCAACAAGAAATCCTTCAGCTGACTGAGCTGTGCTGAGCATGCTAGAAGTTGAGGTGGGAAATGACAGAACTATGCACTGGAATGTAAATTATATAAAATTATGCTTGCAGATACACAGGGAGCATGGGGAATAAAACTTCTCCCTACTGAGGCAGGCATTAGCTCTTCCATGTGTGCCTGTAGAGTACTTGTAATCCCAAAAGAAAGGGATGCGCAAGTCCAGAGAGAATAGCCTTAAATATGCATATGATACAGAACATAGGCTGGATTTTCTTCTTGCTGACTTCAGCTTCTCTGCCCTGTGACTCCATTTGCATTGCTGGTGTCAGTTCTGCTTCGGGAGTGAGAGAGGGAAAAAACAGGCCCCTGGAGTACAGCTGAAGCACCAAACTGGAACTGTTTCCTCTAAAACAGTTCACCATGTTCTGAGAAAATAACAAGAGCCAAGAGCGATTTTACAAGCCTAGAGGAAAATGTCTCAAGCAAGACACCACGGCATGGGCTGCACAAGGCACGAAGCACTGCATGTACCCTTTGCTCTAAGCTTGTCTTAGCAATTTCTGTCTGCTGACACCAGTTAGCAGACTTTCTGTTTCTAGCACAGCAAAATTCATGTCCTTACAACAGAAAACTGAGTGAACGAGGAAACCGTCCTGACAAGAAAACCTACTTTCCATCCCCATTAAACCCGAATCCCTTTCAAGTATTCTCTAGCAGCGGCAAGCATCCTTCCACAGGTTTCTAGGACGCCTGCTGGTGAGCTGCACACCACGAAGCAGCAGCCCCTGAGGATGCCTGTCCTTGCAGAAGGGAAGGCAGAGATTAGATTTGTCAAACAGGGATAAGGAGCTAACGGGGCCGATAAGGTTAGACATGGAAAGCAATCCAGCAAACAATTCTGGAAAGAACGATTAGATCTAAGCTAACTAAGGATGATAAATGCTGACTTTAACCCAATTACTTACAATGATTTCAGAGGTCTGGGAGGAGCTGAGCACTACAGCACTGTAATCAATGAGCATGCACAAAGCCAGGCGTGCTCTCTGCCTCATCCCACCTCCCACAGAACCAGAAATTCAAGCTGAGCAGATCTCAGAGGAAAAATGGTCTTTGGATTTTACTAAATTAAAATTTAAAACCTTTGTGTTGACTCTAGATTGGTCTTGGCAGCAAGGAACTCAAGATCAATTCCCAAAGATATGCATTCTTTTTTTCCTTTTCAGAAAGCTAGCTCTCCTCAAAGACCTTTATGACCTTATACAAGTTAAAGGACAATGAAAATGCAGTCTTGCTTTCTTTCAGAAGGAAGGTTTTGCCCCTACAAGTAACGTCAGCTGGAACAAGCAAAAGAAAACATTTGTCTCAGAGAAACACTGATTTCCTTTTTCTCTAAGCTAGCAGCCCAAGGCCAGGTGGCCACTTGCTACCAGCTGGGGCTTCCTCACCTCCTATGGCTCCAGGAGCACTGTGCTGAAGCACCTCTCCTAAGAAGGAAGGTTGAGGGAACTGGGCTTGTTTAGCTTAGAGAAGGCTCCAGGGAGACCTCATTGTGGCCTTCCAATACTTGAAGGGAGTATATAAACAGGAGGGGGAATGGTTGTTTATGAGGGTGGACAGTGATAGGAAAAGGGGGAATAGTTTTAAACTGAGACAGGGGAAGTTTAGGTTAGATATTAGGAGGAAGTTTTTCACACAGAGGGTGGTGACGCACTGGAACAGGCTGCCCAAGGAAGTTGTGGATGCCCCAGCCCTGGAAGCATTCAAGGCCAGGCTGGATGTGGCTCTGGGCAGCCTGGTCTAGTGGTTGGTGACCCTGCACAT
>PPHD01017328.1:0-15103 GCA_002909625.1 Bambusicola thoracicus
GTCTGTACGCTGGTGTGCAGATATCAGAATATGGGTGTAAATCCCGTGTTTATTTCCTGCTGAATTGTGGTTTTGAGTTATATAATCAGTCACCAGTGTTTTTCATCTCTCAAACTGGTACACACATACATACAGACATATTTTCAATAGTACGAAACTGAAGCTTTTGAAATTTTTTGTCACTTTTGCATCCAAGAGCAGGACTAATTTGTATCACACGTGACCTGTGCTTCTGAAACAGTACAGGCCGTGAAAACCTCCCCTCTTGTTACTGATAGGGCTTAACATATTTCATTGTGCTGTGGAAATCAAAATGCTTCAACTTCATTTCAATCACAAAAGAGCGAACAGAACAATGTGTGTGAATTGCTCTACAAAAATGAAACTGTTTTCTGTTACTAATTCCAAGTGTAAGAAAATTCAGCAATGATGTATGAGATGTGTCTTCAGAAAGGTGTGGGTCCAATTAGATCTGTTGCAGCACCTTGCTTAACTCATGTGAAAGCTTGCTGCATGGTATCAGCTCCTTAGAGACCTGATGCTTCTGGGGTGGGTGGTGTTTTGCTCTACTCCAGCTCATCCAGAGTCAGGCTGCTCTCCCATGCTTAGCAAGCTCTCCAATCCTCAGTCGTCATTAATTTATAGGAAGATGATGGCAGTGTATTCTTCACATAAAATCTTCTTGCCTTCTGTCTCTCCAGTGTTCTGGGGCTTTCCAGAAGGAAGTCATCTCCTGTCAGCCTTGACTTTGCCCAGATAAACCAGTCTTCTAATCGCTGCTCTCACTGTGCATTTTCTTTTCTTTATCCATCTGTTTTAACTTCACTTTTCAAAATGTAGGTTATCAGAACTATAGACACTTGTTCCAGCTGTATATCATGTAGTGGTATATCATGAAAACGGTACTTCCTGGCCTGAGAGGCAAAGTATGATCTAATCTGTTTCTCTTCTGTATGATGCGTCTTGTCAGCATCCTAAACCACCTAATGTGTGTGTATATATATATATATATATCAGACTGCCTTCTCCTCAGTTTTTGTCAACTGAAAGTCTTCGTAACAAAAATAGCTTCAAATCTTTTGATTCACAATGTGAAGTTTCATCCCATTTCTGTTGCTGTAGTTTGTGACAGTTATTAGTCCCCAAGTACACACGTTATGCATTTAGTAATGTTGGATTTCATCCCGTTTCTATTACTGCACTCCTCAAAATCACATGGTGATCCCCATATGATATCCCACTGCTCCTCCACAAAGCTAATGCCTCCAAACTGTAGCACAATCCAACGGGATGTTTTAGCTTTTAAGAGCCTTATGTGGAATTTCAGTGGTCTTTTATATTAACATCCAAATTGTTACTCATCATAGTCATGCTTGTGTCTTTTTCAGGGCATGCAGTATGGAACTGAGACATCTTTCATGAGTGTTTCTTTGCCCTCATACCCCCACAAGTCTTCTCTATTTTGTGATGGTGATTTTCTTATAACCATTGTCTTTAAGAGCTGAATGAGAATATCCAAAGGCTGAATTGGCTCCCAACGTGTTTGGGTGAATCAGTGGCAACATTACTACATTTGTTCCCATTTCCAGTGGTAATTCAACCATAATGTGCAAAGCAAATGAAATAACTGTACAAGTAATTTAATTTGCTAAAGCTTTTCCTACTCTGTAATTAAATCACTTTTGTTCAAGCCAGGTAGCAAGTAGCAAGCCCCTGGCCTTTGCATCATCTCTGCACTCTTGGGCATAAATGGGTTTGTGCCATGTCTCAGCTGGTTTATAAATGACCCATGGAAAGGATCATTTTCATTTATTTTTCAATTGCCAAGTAGACGCTCCAGTGTAAACTCTTCACCTTGTTCTTTCAGAGTATGCAATATGACGTGCATTATGCAACTGATGTACAACACATATCACATACTTCCATGAACACAGTAACAAATCTTTTGCAAATACACTTAATCTGCACTTAATTTAACACCTGTTTTTTTTTCTCTTTCTGGGCTGTACTGCATTGTCCATTGTCGATGTGCCCTATGCTTTGTGTGTCACAATGAGTAGTGATGCAGAAATACCAAGACAAGAACTGCCCTGTGATCACTCTCAGTGTTACTTACCCTGCATTTTTCCCTTTTTTTCTCACCATTGTGGAGCAGCAAGACTCACTCACTTACTAGCAAGCTGCCTCTTTTTCACTGTGTGAAATATGGGAGAAAAAACATCATGCCTCATCCTCCACCCAGAAGAGACCAGGGAGTGTGCAGAACCCATGGGCAGCACCTACTTCAGGCATTTCCTAGCCAAGCAGACCAAGGAGTGCTGCAGGCTGTGCTCTCTGTCTTCTCCTGGAAAAGGAGCTATTTGGCTGTTCTGAGGGACTTGCCTCTGGGTGAGCGAGCCACAGAGAGAAGACAGAACTGGTTGGAGTGTGGGTCTGTTCAGGCTGGGTGCATTGATGGTTTCATCATTGTCCTTCATTATGCTTGTGACAGAAGGGTAAAGCAAAGTTCACATACAAAACCCACCATAAATATTATGCATTTCCTCATAAATTACATCTTGACCTTAGGTGGACTCTGCATTAAGTAAGCTTTGTGTGGAAGTCACATTAAAAAAAAAAAAATAGTAAAATATTCCAGATTCCAACTGATATGTTGTTAATTTCTTATGTGTAGTGTGTATTAGAATAAGTAATGACAGTGCAGTGTTGGATTATTTTGAAGGAGGTTAAAAGACCTCTTGTTTGAAACTGGCTGCATCCCAACTCCAGCCTTTGTCCCTCTGTTTCCCATGCTAGAATGCTGTGTGATTCTTAGTCCAGCAAATGCTTCAAGCTCCTAACCAGTCATAAAGCTGAGAAATGCTGACCTTTTCCTGATCGTTCAGTTTTAAACTTAAGCAAGCGCTTACTTTTCTTCATTTTTTCCTCCAGAGCATCTTATTCCTGAAAGGAAATGAATCTTATGTGGTCCATATGATGTTTTCCTAATAGTTTATTTTCATGCTGTAACAATTGATGGAAAATATTCGGTGGAGAGAGAAGATACAGTCTGTTGAGTTGTTGCTACTTTTCTGTAAATCAAAAACAGGACCCGCAGGAAGAAAACATTGTGAAGAGAAGGCTTAGATAGATCCTTGTTTCAAAAACTTCAAATAAGAAGTCCCAGAATAATGTTGAATTCAAATAATGTCGAAATCTTTTTTTTTTTTTTTTTCTCTTCATTCGTTTTTTATCTTAAAAAAGAAACATTTTGGTCTTCCAAGTCAGACTTACGGTAACGTCTTAACCACAGCATGCCAAAGCTGTTAGGTTATTCTAAAGTTTTGGCAGAATCTGGACGTTTGTGCAGAAGTACTCCCTCTTCCAATACGAAACAAAATACTTGCTTGAATATTCTTTGCACTTCTGTCACTTTTAAAGTTCTGTTTAAAGAAAGAAAACAACTCAGCTCTTATTGGGATTTTTCACAAGAATTCTCTTTGGTATACGGTGAGCATCCACAGTTTCCCGTGTTGTGTATAGGAGATAATCTTGTGCAGTGCGGTTCCATGCACGGATGTATTACTGCGGCTGTAATGATGGAGGTAGGCATTTACAGGGGATTGGTAGTGATCATGGAGCACTTAATTACGTCCTTCTAAATGCTCAGAAATAATTTATTTTTGACTGTAGTAAAGTGAAACCACAAATCTGCTAACACAGTTCTGTGTCTCAAAGAAAGCGTGGGGCAGAAGGATGGAGAAAGAGGGCAGAAAATGAAGTCGTTCTATCATTAGAGCCAATTGGAAGCTCAGGGGGAAAACTAAAAAGTTCCTTATGTCCACACAAACACATGCCGTTACCCTGTGGGAAACTGTTTGCTGGCATACAGGACACTTGGAAATTAAATATAACCTCTAACGGCACAGTGTTCTATTTGTGATGCTCAGTTGCAGGCTTAGCTTTGCAAAATGTTGATATTAATTTGAACAAGCATAGCACTATATTTATTATTCAAGAGAAGCGTATATTTGGTGTTGAGAAATAAAACCTCTGTCAGAGTTGAGTATAAAGAATGTGAATAACTGATGTATGTTTATTTTGTTGATACCTCCAAAAGGTCACTGTTGTGGTTGCTCTCCTGCATGCTTTTGAAACTTCTTTTAGAGATTCCAATGGTGCTTGGTGAACCGAAGGAGCAATATTATGTTGTGTTGAGAGCTGGAGAAACTGGTATTAAGTGCAAAGCACAAGTATTTAACTGTCCTCATTGGAATATGCTTGGTAAGAAGTATACTAAATCAAAAGTGCATCTCTTCTAGAAAGCATCTTTATACAGGAGCACACACACAGTTGAATCTTCATAATTATCTGCGACAGAGTAAAGAAAGTAATTTCCGTCTATAGAGTGCTATCAGTAATAGCACCTACACTACAAACAAGTGAACAATCGTTTTGGCATATCTTTGCCATAGGCATTTTTAGGGCAGGGATAGTAATTCACTGGGTCGTGTATCAATAAATTCCAGGCAGATCGGTTTTTTTTATTCACGGTGTGTCTTGTGGGACAAACCAAATAAATTTTCCGATGTGTTATATGGACCAAATGTAATCCTATCTTGAAAAAAACGCACCAAAAACAAAAAACACATCAAAAGGTGAAATTTAGATCAACCATTTCCTTTGCCAACACTGGAGTTCCATCAGAAATGGTGTTGCTTAGCTAGGTTTAATTTTGGAGATTGTTTATGTTGCTTTCAGTTTATTTGGGCAGTAGTGAGCCTGTACGGAGTTCCTAAAAAGGAAAGTGTTGTTGAGTGCTGCAGAAAAATGATTATGCAAAGTGGAAGCCATCCAGCTGAGTATCTTTGCTGTCCTTTGCAATAAATACACTGTGTGCAGCTAAAGAAATGATTGAAAAAAAAACAAGTCAGAAAAACAGTTCAAAATTGTCCTCTCCTAATGGAAAACTCCATTTAAGAGAAGATCCTTGGATTAGGGTTACCCACCCAGAATAGCTAAAATAATTTCCTTTAAAACTCTTGTATGGTCCTGTGCCAAAGGAACCCACTTCTCAGAAAGCAGCCACCCAGAAAACCCTCCGAAGGGGGAGGACCTGGGGCCTGTCTGTGCTATCTGTGAAGCCAAGGCATGAGTCTGTGCTTGCTTCGGGCACTGGCTTTTAGGTTAGTCCTTGGGGCTGGCCATGGGGCCTGCAGGTTTGCCCTGGGTGCAGGGTTCAGGCGCAAGGCACCTCCCAGAGGGACGCAGTCCCTGCTGTAGGCCTCCAGCCAGTGTCGCGGCCTTCTCCAGTTCGCTTTCTTTGTGCGGGTTGTTTTTGTACTCTGCTGCAGTCCTTGCACATCAAAGTCAGTGTCCTCATGCTCCCGCCTAAACTGCTGCATCATTTCGTTTGTCCTGCTCTTGGTTCACCCCTTTGTTTGCGGCTTTTTAAGATGAAACGCTGCTGCATTCTCAGTTGTCCATTTTATACCTATTTAAAATGAAAATTGGTCATGTGGAGGAGTCTGATTTTAGGTTCAGTAGCTCAGCCTTCCCTACCCACCGCATGTGTGTGAGCAGATAGCCGCTTGTCTGCCAAAATTTTGTCTGAAGTAGACACAGTTTTTAGTTGATGTTCCGTGCTGCTTTTCCAGGGTAATCTTCTCTCTTTTCTTAAGAGGCTGCCAAGTTTAATTCCTTTGCAGAGTTGAGCTGTCACTAGCTAATTACTAGGCCTTTTGTTGAAGAAATGACTCTGTAAACACAGCAAGGAAGAAAAACAAAATACTTCTGCAGTATATCTCCAAAGTGCAGCTTTATGTCAGTGGTTTATGCTCTCAGATACATAAATGACTGTCTCAGACCATGGGACTTGTCTGCGTTTGGAGTCTTTTCTGCAGTTTGCCTTATGTGTAAAGAAAAGAGAAGGAATAGTGCTGTGTGAAACGTTGAAACGTTGCTTTGTGATTTAACTGATTGAAGGGCTTGAAGCTGCAGATTGCCCTAATTTCAAGGATGTTCTACATCCAGATCAGGTAAAGGGCTTCAAGTGGAAGATGTGGTTCCGGAGGGGGACCTGTGTCATATAGCACAATGGGAACTAAGGAAACTGATTGTCAGATAGGATTGAATTATTTTGGTACAAAATCCCTAATTCAGATGCTACTTCAGTTCATTTACCAGCAGTTACAGACATTTTTTCAGAGGCATCATTTTAAAAAGTTTTACACTCCATCCTTTTCACAGTCTGGAGATTGACCTATATGAGGAACTATACATCTTGAGAATAAGGTGATGGTTGTTTCCTAATTGGCTTTGCAATTAATTCCATTGATGTCTGAAGTGCATCTTAAGTGATTCACTGCCTGTTGTGACTGAATTCCTTGAAAAGCCTTGTGAAAGAGCTCACAAATAAAATAAGTCAGCAATGTCACTATTGGAAGATGTTTTGCAAATCCTCCATAGCAAACTGGTATCTCAAAACTTAAGTTGGGAAATAGCCTTACTAAGGCTTAGCCAGCTTGTGAGTAAACAGAGCTAGCCTCAGTGTTCCCATTTGTGAAACACTGAGATGGAAAACAACACACGTGTATGTTCTGAAATTTTCCCTGTGTTTATAGTAGTTACTCCTGTTACACAACTGAAACATGCACTGTTAGCAATGCGTCCACATTTTTTCAGTCTTTCAACGTAATGACCCAGATTTAGTCCATTATAGAAAAAGTAAAACCATCTGTTACATGTTAGCATGGAGTTCGTGTGCCTTGTTTTTAAGGCTGATGATAATAGATTATTCACAAAGAAAACTGAGCATAGTGTGCAGTGACTGTGTGTGCTAAAGTGACAGCATGATTCCAGTAACGGGCTGTAGAGCAGTACTCATGGAAATGGTGTTGCCTATCTCAGTGTGTCATGGAGTTTTTGTATCTGCTTTGTCTTCAGCATACAAAATTGCTTCAGTACTTGCTATGTATGCATTTGAAGTGTGTAGGATCAAGCACAGCTTTGGGGGAACATCTGCTATGGACCAAGTGATAATGCCTGAGTCCTAGAGAAAACAATCATGTTGTTTTGTGTGATGTAGAGCATCATACAATAGAGTAGTATGGCACCAGGCCAGCAGCTTCTCTGCTCGTCCTCATTTCCTAATTGTAACAGTATTTGTTGTTGTTTGCTTTAGGAATGACTATACCAGAAGAAGATGCTGATGTGGGACAAGGCAGTAAATACTGCCTCGTGGCAATAGGAAGGCTTCAGGTAATGCCAGTCTTTTCTTATGTGAACTACTTCAGAAAACATAATCAGTGTTGTGGTTTGGTACTTCCGAAACATAATGTGCCTTGATGTCTGTGTGTGCAGTCAGTGGCTTGCTTAGAACATGCTGACAGAACAAATTCATTTTGGTATATATGTGTGTCTCACCCAACAACTGCAACAAAGATGCTCCTGGAATGTGAGTGCATCCTGAACTTATGTTCTGCAGAGTGCATGGGGATGGAATATTCTGGATGGTAAGGAGCATGGGAGCGCAGGTGCTGTAATGGCTAAAGTGGCTGCCAAAGACAGTGGTGTGCTCCCTGCTTTTCTTTGATCTCTTCTCTCTCTCTGGCTAATCAATTACTTGAAGAGACATGATTTCAGGAGTTGGTTTGAAAGTGATAAAGATAAAGCAGTCAAGAGGCACTTCACAGATCATAGCTTTTTTTCTCAGCTTGTGTCATTTTATGCATTCATATGCATTTGTGATGCCAGCCAAGAGAACTGTGACAATAAAATTTTACTTCTTTTTATCCAGACTGTTGCAATTGATGTATTATGTTTTCTTCTTTTGTCTGTTGCTATAAGAGTTCTGAGCTGGAGCAAGAGTAGTTGCAGTGAATCTCTCACCACAGCAGGAAAGCAAGCTTTTATCTTAGCAGTATGGGGATTGTGCCATGAGCGTATGTGTTCGAGCTTGTTATGTGATCTCTTGTTGGCCTGCACTCATTGCCATCTGCTATGATGGCATCACTCTGTCTTAGAAGGTAGAATGACCCTTTCTTAGAGCACAGGTACCAAACCTGTTTTATTTGGGGTGACCAGCTTGCACACTGCTGGAAGTGTTAGCGCAGTGTGTCCATTGTGATGGCACACCTATGAAACTATTGCATGATGTTTTCCAAGTTGATCATACTTTCATAGTCAGGGACAATATGTTCCACTAATGGAGATGATAAGTTATGGGGAGTCTTATGTTAGAGCTGCCAAAAAAGACTTATTTCCGAGAAAATCATATTAGTAACGTGGAGTGTCAAAACATCTGTTATGTTAGAGAAACCAGTGGGAATATATGAGGGAGGGGAGGAGGAGGCTCTGGGGATGGCTTTAATTGCAAAGTCAAGGTGCAGAAGTTAAAAACTGTGCTCTGTAACAGAAAATAGAAATCTTGTGTACAGTTGACTGGCAAATATGCTTCAAGATAGCAAAAAAAAAAAAAAAAAGTTTTTTCTTCCTTTTGTTTTGAGGCCTTGTTAGTCCCATTGGCTCTAAAAGTTCTAAGAAAAACAGTGGTCTTATTTGTAGTCCCAGCATGAAAAATAGGATATAAAGAGGCCTGGTTGCCTGGTTTCGGGCAGAGGGCTGGAAGTGCTTCATTCTGCGTGGAGAACTGTGTCTTCATGATGAGCAGCCACGTACTGGTCTAACAGCATAACCTCTGGAAAACTTTGCTCAGATTGTCTGAGGGTTTCTGGTGAGGTTTGTTTCACCTGACTTTGGTTATCTGAAAGCTGAGTGTTTGGTCCAAGCTGGTCCTGCTGAATGCATTTACAGGTAATGAGTTGGCCTCTTCCATAGAGTGGCCTTCCTGTCCTAAAACAGCAGGCTCGAATTGTCCTCTGGGAAGCTCTCATTCTTAGTTGACAAGGGCAGGAGCCAAGAAGCCTGGCTTGAGTGTGGTCCTACAAAGCGAGATGAACCCAGTCTTACTTTTTGTCCTTCCTTATTGGGAACTTCAGATGTATTTGTTTTCCTGCTGTGCTGTTAAGCCAAGGAAAGCGCCATGAGGTAATGCACTGCAAACTAGCATTAACAGCAGGTCTGTGTCATGTATCCACACTGTCGTTTTATTTACAACTTTCCACAGTAATCTGCCAACAGATTTTGTTCTTCAGCTGCACAAACGTGAGGTGCGTCTTCCGTGGACTAAATGCTGTGGACTTGGTTGGTCCTAGGTAACCAGCTCTCCGGTGTGCATGGACATGAATGGCATGTCGGTCCCAACTGAGTTCTTGTCAAGGCACAACTCTGACGGAGTCATCACCTTTGTCGACCCCAGATGCATCAGCGTCATTGGCTACCAGCCCCAGGTCAGTGAGCCCTGTCATTGCTGAGATGCATTAGAGCTAATGAGGAGAATCCTGTTTGCACATTAAAATCGAAAGCAGCAAAACGTGAAACATTTGTAGCTAACAACTTATGTGCCATGAACTAAATGCTGTTCATTTTTCTATGCTGACCATGCTTCTGTAAAATCTAGTTTTCCCCTTTGTTAAGAGGGTTGTCTTTTTATTCTTTGGAGATCCAATTAAAATCCTAACAGCAAGATGCTTTAAATCTTGCAGAGTGAATACATTCTGTGACAGAAAGTTAACAGGGCTTGGAGGGAGTTTTAGTCCTGTAGTTCTTAACTTCTGCCAGTTTCTTGAATTGTAAGGAGAGATCATTTATGGCATTATTTTCTTTTAGACTGACATCTGCTCCTCTCAGTAGGAGTCTGCTCATAGAACTGAGCAGAATAATAAATGAATTTCTGACTACTGTGACCCTCCCTCAGATAACTCTCGACGCTTCTATTTTACAGGCAAAAATCGTATTTTACTCATTTGTTTTTCCCATTTATTTTGTATATATTTTATTTTAGTAGATCAGTCTCTTCAAGACACCATTTCCCGGGTATTAGAATTAACTTAATGCTTGTTTGTAAACTCACATGTCTGTGGAACTGTACAAATATAATGTGAGACGTGATGCCTGCAATGTTGCCTACAAACCTTCCTCTGTGTTCGTCTTTGATTAGCTGAGTAGTCCTGTTGAGGATGATGGGTCCACTGTCTGCGGGGGTTACTTATAGATCTGTGCATGGAGTTGTGTTGAACTTTGGGCTTTTTACACAATTCTGTTTTATTTTTCACACAGTTTTTGTTTTATTCTAGGATCTTCTGGGGAAAGACATTTTAGAATTCTGCCATCCTGAAGATCAAAGCCATTTGAGAGAGAGTTTCCAACAGGTACTGCATCCTGTTCCTTTTCTTCTGCCATTTATTTACTAACTACTGTGTTATTCAGAGAAACAGCTTTTCTTCTACATTCCAAGGTATTTTTTCCCGTCATCCAGGAGAAGGAGCAGCAAAGTAGAAGACAATCTGTTGATCTGTTAATAAACAGTTAAGCTGCACAAACAGTAGTTTAGGCTGCAGCATCCATTGGCTCTGTTTTCAGAAATAAATCACCCGCCCTACCTTCCTGTGGGTGTGATGGTGCAGCTAAACCTACATGATGGCTTGCTGCCACCAGGAGTCAGGTCGCACTCCTTGTTTCTGCCATCCCTGACCTCCCCACCCTTCCTACTGTCTTGATGCCATCACAGATGGACTTGCCTGGTGAGTCAGTGAAAGGGCTGCTCGATTTTGCATAAGTTGAGCTTTCAGATGGCTCAGCTCCCTGAGCTTGTTGCCTGATGGCACCAGTGGTGCAAGAAAAGCAACGAAAACACATACGCTGTGATTCAGTAAAGCCCAGATGACTGATTCCTCTAATTCATCCGAGAGACAGTGACAGAATGCTGCTAGATAATAACATGTCAAACATCCGTCTGTGATTGTCTGAGTGCAGCCTGGGGCTCAGGAAAGCTGAATAATAGTCTGGTTAAAGGTTCAGTCCTCACTGTGCTTGCTGGGAGTGCACCGGGCCACAAGGGCTGCTGCTGTATCCTGAAATCAGTTCCTGGGGACTTTGCTGTCACTGCTCAGCATTGGGCATGTGCATAAGTGACTTGCTGGGTCAGGGATTTGTGTGATTTTCAAGGTCACGCAGAAAGGCAGCAGGAAAAAAAACACAAATTAGAAGTGAAAGTTCCTCTTCTCTCAACCTGCGTCCAATCTATGAAAATACTGTGCTGTTTCTTTAGCAGGCCATTCCTCTTGCTGTATATTTTTGTTCGGTACGGTAGCAGTGTGATTGGGGCTGTTATTTCAATCACGGAATAAAGGACTGATGTAAACAGTTCAGCTATGCACCAGGTGGTTTTTATTTCTAAAGAATGTAAAAAAAGTAAAGGTTAAACATTAGCTCGGGATCTCTTTTGTGCTGTTTTATTTGTGTGCACTGTTGGAAGACAGTTCATGATTTTCCCACCAGTGATCTCAATGCTTTATATATTATTACAGAATTAATGTTTGCTTTATTCATACTTCAGGACAATAGATCACTGCAGTTTATTTTATTATTGTTAGTTTGGCCTTAGAAGTCTTTTCATTAGAAAGGTAACTGATTTCCAATAAACCCTTCTTTGTTTTTTCCTCCCCCAAACTCTCTAAAACTTGATATTTTTAATTTGCTGGCAGTGCCAGAGCCAGGTTGGTGTATAACAGAGGAGGGGAAGAGGGGGGGGTGTGGGTATGCAGGTTTTGGTCAGTTGCCAGCATCCATCCCAAAGGTTTTACTTCCTTGGGAAGATAAGTTCATTCATCAGGGTGGGAAAATCGGGCCAGAATGAGATACTCTTAAGGCCAACATCAACAAATAGAGTTCAGTATCAAAGGATCCAGAATGCAGCTATTTGATATCCAGTAGGATACTGTTCAGATTGGACACTTACACAAGGTCTGTTTTTTTTTTTTTTTTACCCTGGGTGTGGTAGTAGACATTTCTTGAATAAAGAATGTTGAGCACTGAACTCAAACTACAGAAGTTTTTGGGTTTTTTTAATGCTTTATGAGTCATTATTCTGATTTTTTTATGCCTTATGAGTCATTATTCAGAATTTTTCTGGGCAATACTAATACTTTTTGCACCTTTCTTTTTTTTCTTTTTCCTGTATTCTTTCCACTTAGTCCTATAACCAGTTGAAATGACAAAAACAGAATTGGAGCGCATTTCCTAACCTAATTGCTTGTTGATGGAGACACGGGGTAAATATTGGGTTTCTCCTAAGATAACTACTTGTAGGAAGTACAGTGGATAAGGGTAGAGAATCCACAACAAGATGTGGCATTTGTTTGCATTAGGCCTCCCTTTTTCTTGCGTGAGACCCGGCAGAGGTAGCTTGGTGGAAGAGTAATAAAAAATAAACAGAGAGATCCTAGGTAAGTGCCAGCCAAATTATTTTAAACCATGTAAGCTTTCTTCTGACTTAAAGCCAGGATTATTAGGTAACTCATACAGTGCAGTTATAGTGCCAGCAAGCAGGTTTTGTTTCAAGCACGCTTCTTCAGCTCAATGCTCATCACAGAGAAAGAGCAATCCAGGCCTCAGACTCTGGAGCTGGCATGCTTGTTTCTGGGGTTGCCAGGGCCTTCGACATCATTGCTCATTTTGAGACAAGCTGTTGTGCCATTTTCACTGCCATCAGTGCCTCTGGTTTTATCCATCATAGTGGGAGACTGATGGTGAAATTTCACACCTGATTCCCAACTTTTGACTTCAGTGAAAGTTCAGCTGCCAAAGGCAGAGTTGGAAATGATCACTGCTGGATACCTGACTTCAGACTTCTTATAAGCAAGTATGCTGTCCAAAAATAGAATTAACTATCCATTTTTATTCCTTAATGCTATTAAAATGGGCAGTGGCTTTTTGCTCTTTATGTTCAAATGCCGACTCACCATTTCTTCTAGTGAAAAGAAGAAGCAATTGCTTCTTGTTAGCAGTTGGCCATCCTATTTTTTTGTTGTTGTTTTGTTGTATACTTATGGATGCTTTTCTCTTGATTTCTTACATGGTCTGTTTCTTTTCAAATTCAGATTTTGGATTTCCTCAAGAACTGTCTTTGCTTGTGATGTGAGATCTGACTAGCTTTGTGTAATTATTGGAACTGTTTCTAGTGGATGTTCTTGTTTATTTATCAGCTTTAAATTACTTCCTTTGGAATGGTCTGTTTTAACTTCGGGTATCACAGAAGTGATCTTCAAGGCTCATTTCAGCAAAGCACTGCAACGTGTACTTAACCATAAGTATGTGGTAAATTCATTTGTATTCAATTATGCCCTTAAGAGCAGTTTAATTTAGCACATGGTTAATTCCCACTACATTTGAAGCTCAGCACGCTGCTGAGTATTTTGCTGAATGAGAGGCAAACCTCTTTTGTCTTTTTCTCATCTGTGGTTATATCTTTATTTACCTGTTTCTGACCAACATGATTGCTGGCTTCTGTGCATCCTTTGCAAGTTCTCATTCCCTGCTCTTCACCATCCCTGCAAGACCTTGCTGGGTCTGTTCTGCACTGAAAAATTCACCTACCCATCAAAGAGGTCATGAGGATCTCCACTTCTTTTTTTTTTCTTTCGTCTTTCTCATCAGCTTTTTCTCTAATTAGTTACCTTTCTCCATTCAATTATTTCCCTATTCTTCTGTCCTTCTAATTTGGAATAATTACCCTTCTCTAACTATTTTTCTTCATTCTGGTTTGTTGCTTCTCGACAAAATGTAGTCAAGTTCTTCATCCTTTCTCCTATCTTTGTTTGCCTTATCTTAGGCAATTTAAATACTGTTTTTAAATACTGCTACCAGTTCATTTGTTGGGAAAAATAAGCTGTAAAGGGAACTTGTCAGCATCTGGACAGGAAAGCTTATTATAAGGAAGCAAGTGTACAAGATAAGGATGATTTTTTAAGGTATTTGCTATCATTAGGAAGAGGCAGTGAACAGAAGAAGAGATAAGAGAGCAGATGCTTAGCAGAGCCCTAGCTAGGTGGGTGCCAGACCAAGTCCCTGAACAGAGATTTCTGAGAAGGAACTTGATAGGCTTTTTTTGGATAGTCTTTCTTAAAAATAGCTTATGGCTCCTGCTAGCTTTGTGTCTTGGAGTCTGCGTGATGCATCTGTTCTTGTGCTTCAAGGGCAGGGAATATGTTAAAACTTCTTCCACTGTGGAGTTATGAGCAGCTGCTCTGATTGGGAGCCCATTTCTGAGTAATCCTGTTCCTTAGTGCAACAGCGTTCAAGAAGAGGAATCATGTCAGGATGTGGTATCAAGTCACCAACATCCTACTGCTCTCTTACTGTGGAAACAGAAGGGACTTGCAATCTGGAAGATGGGCTGACACTTGGTGGCTGTCCTGGCAACAGGAAAGCTTGACTGCCTTAGCAACGCTTTGAGGTCTTTTGTTCTGGAGTGGTTCTGTCTTTCAGTGGCGTTTAAGAAAGATGACTCCAAGTCATGCTGGGGTAGGTGAAGCCCCCCATGCTCTCGTGCACTCCTCTGACAGAGGTTAATGCCCTGAGACCAAAAAGGCTGAATGAACGCAAGTGTTTGCTTAGCTACCACTGATTTAACACCCAGAACCCACCATCATGTTAATAAGCAGGCCCAAAAATCATAGTGAGTGAGCACCTGTGTTGGCTTTGTACTCTGTGGCAACAAGAAATAGTAGAGTTAAATCCCACAGGGAAATATAAATCAGAATCCCCGTGGGCAGATTTTGATAGGTAGAGGTGCTCGCTATGTAATATTCAGAGTAATATTCAAGTTAGTCATCTGAAGACAGATTTGGGCTTATAATGTGTTTGGGGAAGGAAAAAAACAAAAATAGTCACATATTATGTCTATAAAAAAGAAAAAAGAAAACATTTCTTAAGTATTTTCCTGAATGTAGTGTGATTTAGTATCTCACATGTATGAATTGTATAGCTAGGTACTCAAGCAGAAAAGCAGACAGGCAAGCTCATAAAATGTGTTTACTTGTGGACTTCTGTTTCAGGTACAATGTTTAGTTCATGATATATATATATATATACATATTTAAAAGATGCCTCAGTTTGGTTTCTGTGGAAATAAGTATTCTGTATGGAATAGTTGGCAAATATTCCATATTGAAGCCTTCTTAAAGCTTCCCTCTTGGGATAACAACACAACCTGTTGGTTCCC
>PPHD01017330.1:0-15103 GCA_002909625.1 Bambusicola thoracicus
GGACCCTCTCCAACAGCTCTCTGTCTTTCTTGTGCTGGGGGCTCCATACCTGGACACAGTACAGACACTGCTGTGTGAGCAGCAACATCCAGCATAGTTTGGGGCTGTGATTTTTTCTGAGCTAACTCTTGGTAAGTTTGTGCTCAAGGATGGCATCTAACATGAAGTTTGACGTTACCATAATGCAAAGAATAAAATAAAATAGCAGGAGCCAGTGGCTTTCCAACCTATGCCACACAAGCCTGTGGCAGTTGGGTGTTGATGCCTTCTCTTTCCCCCCAGCCCATTTCTCCCTCAGTTTCACTGCTCTTCTTTGCTGCTCTGCTGTCCCCAGGCCCCATCCAGCCCTGTCTGCCCCTGGCACCGCTTAGCACTCGGGAGCTTCCTCCTGCAGCTCTGTGCTGACCGTCACGCAGTCCTCATTTCCCCTTCTCGCTGCATATTCCCTTCCTTCTCCTTCCCCCACCAAAAAGAAATGTTATTACATCAGCTCCAGGACTTGCTAAGCTGATTTCTTCACGCAAGGAGGAAAGATCTGCGCTAGCGAGAATGCTTTTGGTCTGACTGTCTGACAGTGAGAGTTGCAGGAAGTTGCCTGCACTCGTTGCTGCCCCCAGCCCCAGGCAGGGGCGGTGCTGTTTTTCCCCCACTGCTGCTGGATCCCTTCTGCTTGCTGCATCGCTGCTGGAAGCCCTCCCCTTGCTGCGTGAGGAACATAAACCTGTCATGCAGAGCCACGGAGCCCATGGAAACGTGCAAAGCCAGCAAGTTTCTCCCGTTGTGCTGTGGGACCTCCAGCACATTAATCTCCCCTGAAAATCTTTGTGTAGAAATACTCTCAGACGGAACAGGAAAGGACCGTGAGCACAGACCTATAAATATCTTGTGGGATGTGTTTCTCCGCTTACGATCTCTGTTCAGCCCTTGGCAGAAAGGCTCCAGTGGAAGCGTCCCAGCTAAATTCAACAAGGGCAGTCCCATATGCGAGTGTCACAGGACACAGGTTGTTTGATTGCTTACTTATTTAAAGCTTAGACTTGTGTAGACTCTCCATAGAATCATTAAGGCTGGAAAAGACCTCTAAGATCATCAAGTCCAACTGCCAACCTATGGTCGCCATGC
This sequence comes from Bambusicola thoracicus, assembly GCA_002909625.1. Classification (NCBI taxonomy): domain Eukaryota; kingdom Metazoa; phylum Chordata; class Aves; order Galliformes; family Phasianidae; genus Bambusicola; species Bambusicola thoracicus. Next base: position 1,123 of record PPHD01017330.1, read on the forward strand.
CCACTGACCGCGTCCCTCAGTGCCACATCTACACGGCTCTCGAACACCTCCAGGGATGGTGCCTCCACCACCTCCCTGGGCAGCTGTGCCACTGCATCACCACCCTTTCTGAGAGGAAATTCTTCCTGCTCTCCAACCTGAACCTTCCTCGGTTCAACTTGGGGCCATTCCCTCTCAACCCATAGCTGTTTCCTGAGAGCAGAGGCCAACCCCCGCCTCGCCACAGCCTCCTATGAGGCAGTTGTAGAGAGCGATCAGGTCTCCCCTGAAGCCCCATGGCTTTGGCAGGGTTCTTAAACACGAGGGAATGAATTTTGGCCCCTCTTCCTCAAGTCCCTCATCCCACTTAGCCCTTTCTTAGTAGAACAATGGGACGCTTGGATGCTTCAGCCATGCGCTCACTGATTGGCACGTGCTAAATTTTGTCCCCCTCCTTCTTGGAGTAGACTCACTGATCTTTTCATTGCTGGGTTTTATGACTCTGAGAGGCTGCCAGGCCTCCACCCGCAGCTCCCTGCCCCCAGGCACACCTATGGGCTGTATTTTCTTCTGCTTGTCTGGTATTTCCCTCTCCATATGTAAAAGGTTGCAGAAACAATGGAGATAAAATAGGAAAAAAGTGAAAGAGAGAATGAATATTCCTAAATTCTTCTGATTAAAAAAGCTAACCGGTATCTTCAGAGTAAAAAAAACCAGCAAAGCATGAAACATTCCTCAGCCACCCGGGGCCCTGGATGCCATAGTGATCAGGAGGACCTCATCAGGTGCCATGCTCAGCGGGTCTCTGTGGCGCAATCGGTTAGCGCGTTCGGCTGTTAACCGAAAGGTTGGTGGTTCGAGCCCACCCAGGGACGAGGCCATCATTTTGTGGTTCTGCAGTTCTTTTCGTCCCCGCGGCGACCAGCTGCTGCCTGCCCCGAGTTCGTGGCGGTGGGAGCTGCCCTCCGTTCGCCCCTTCCGTTTCTAAAGAGATGGTAGGGCCGAAAAAGTGAGTAACAGAAAGCCACCGCTCGGTGGGGCTACCCTGAAGTAGAGTTCCGGGAAACTCCTTGCTATGGGAAGTTTCCGTAGTGTAGTGGTTATCACGTTCGCCTAACACGCGAAAGGTCCCCGGTTCGAAACCGGGCGGAAACACCATCTTTTTCCTTCTCCCTGGTTACCGCAAACGCCCGTTTTTCCACTTCATTCTATAAAACCCGCTGCTGTGAAAGCAAGTGCAGAGTGGTTTGTTGCTTAGAGTTCGTTCACTGGGCACGAAATACTTTTTCCCCTCCTCTACCTGAAAGGACAGCCTACAGAAGCCTCAGTTGAAACAGCTTCAGAGAAGGTGGGACAGCTTTATAAAGGTTGTGAGATTTCCACCCCACCGTCACTGCTTGCACCCAACGTACCGTAGTTGCAAAGGGTGTTTGCTGGTCTGACCTGAGGACAGGTCAAGGCTGAGCTGGAACTGAGCTATGGGCAGTCGGCAAGAACATTTATGGCAGCATAAAGCACTTAGAACTCCGTTCTTCCCATGGCCCAAAGGAGGGGGGGGGAAACAGGGTGGATTCCTACTGAAGCAGTTTCAAATGCTCTCTCTGAAAATCCAACTTGTCATGCCTTTCTGCATTGCTTGCAGATCCTTCTCTGCTACAGCACAGCCAGCCCACATCTCGGCATCGCAGGGCCACGCTGAATCGCGTAATCGCGTTAGCCTTTCCCTGTGTCTTACACCTATACTTAGCCTGTAAGCTCCTCTGCTCCCAGCCGGGCCCTGGGGGACATTACAGCAGCGCACACGCTCAGCAGCTGTGCACAGGAGGCAAGCGCTCCAAGTCCAAGGGCAAATCCACGACACAAATTAATGACACAAAGCCAAACGCCCAGCCCGCATTTCAAACCTAGGCTCAAACAAGAAGCAACCGCCAAATTCCAAACTTTCTTTGGTCGAGGAGTTTTTGCGTAACCACAGCCGGATTCTCACTTGCACGGAATCAGCTGCAGTAAAATATGGAAATAAACCAACCAAGTGCACAGCAACATCTTTCACTTCCAAGGGGGAAAAAAAAAGAGAAGCAAAAACTTGCTCCAGTAACACATAGTTCCATATTTCAATGTCAAGTGCTATTTCTTTGCTCCTGGAACTTTTACGTGTGTGTGTACCCACACCGTACCCCACACAGCTGCACACCGAGGACTCCAGATGTCAGTTTGCAGAGATGTTGGCAGTGGTGATCATGTATTTTCTTCTGCCTAGGCACACATGCGCAGTACATGTGCCCTATACCCTCTTCCCTTGCTATTAACCTCACCACACTCCTTACATCAGGGCTGTCTCATCTTCTTTCACAGCCTCCACCTCCTATATCGCACTGAAGTGGGGTCTTTTCTTTGTGTAGGCCCACACATTACGTATCACATCAACCCCAGGAGAACAGCTTCACCCATCCCTGAGGCTGTCGCGTCCTGAGCCAGCAGGAAGGGAGTTCCCCCGTTGCAGCTGCAAGGAGCCGCAGCCCAGTGCACTGTGGACGGTCTCTATGCTGGAAGCAGTTCCCCACTGCTTAGGGAAACCCCTACAACAAGCAATTAGTGGTAATGAGACCCCTACAACAAGCAATTAGTGGTAATGAAACACTGCTCTCCAGTGGTTTCATAGAATCACCAAGGTTGGAAAAGACCTACAGTATCATCCAGTCCAACCATCCACCCATCACCAATGGTTCTCACTAAACCATGTCCCTCAACACAATGTCCAAACGTTCTTTGAACACCTGCAGGGTCGTTGACTCCACCACCTCTCTGGGCAGCCCATTCCAGTGCCTGACCACTCCCCTAGGAAAATCCTATTACCCCCTCAAGGCTTGTTGATTATTTACTGTTAAGTCAAGCTCTAATTTTGGTCAACAATTTATTATTTTTTTTACAAAGTGAACAGACAACAAACATTTCACCAGCAGAACAGTGGTACTTCACATTCAGAACCCACTGATTTTTTATTGCAATGTACCAGTTACAATATCTAAAACAAAGAGGAGCTCCACTTCTTTACAAATACTGGTACTCCAAGAACAAAACCATTAATTGCTTGAAGTGCCAGTTCAATAAACATGTATGTAATTACAACACAAACAACTTGTCAAGGTGCATTCAGTGCCACTGACAGATTCTCAATCACTTACTGAACCTGGTTCAAGCTATCAAAGACCATTTATACCTGTAGCCATGCTTTGCAATGACAATTATGTTCAAAACACATCTATTTTAAATTCAGGATTGAAAGGTAAAAATGCAGAGTACCTCTAGAAGTGACTGAGACAAAGACTTGCTGATGAAATTCTCATTAGTACTAGAAAAACCACACAGTTCATCCAATTCAGCATATAGAACCCTCACCTCTGTATCCATGGTTTTCAAGAACTCCCACCTAGCAAAATGACAGCCATACGCAGACCCAGAAACACCACAGTGTCAATTTTCCTCTCTCTTCCTACTCAATGCTGTCTTGCCATGTTCTCCATTACTTATCTCCTACGGACCTCGCCTCTCCTTGCCATTTGCTTGCATACAGACAGGGGTGCACTGCCCTATGGACAACAGCAGTAAGTGCTAATTCACAGTTCCGCTCCCAGAAATCTTTATTAGTGAATTCACAGCAACGTATAAGTAGATGTTACATTTGGTATCCATTCTTAGCACCGCAAACCCTGGCCCAAATCTTATTTATTCTACTTGAAGAAATGACCTGGCTCCGAATAATGCTCAGCCAAATTGTATTTTTAGTTACCCTGGATGAACACTCAGCGGGTGCTCTGAGTTCAAAGGGAAGCACTCGTACTTTGTATCAGTCCTTCTTTGGATCCAACAGAACAGTAATTCTCAATAGTTCCGAATTGAGTATCACCCCGTGAGTTGAGCGTTGCATACAATCTTTGTAGCAAAGGAGACAAAAATCCATCATTACAGAATGGTGGATTCTTTCCCCTAAATATTGGACAAAGAGACTTCAGGAGTTGGGTGGTCCTGAAAAACAGATCAGGGCTACCTAAAGTACTTCTCATGCCATTACGACATCAAGGATACTGAAGTGTGCTATTTTTCACACCCAATAAAATATGGGTACATTTTCCATATCAAAAGCAGCAAAAATTAAGACTCATAGGAGCTATGCCCAAATGCATAATTATATCTGCTTGAATAATGGTTTCTCAGAAAAATAAAATGCCTTTGTCTGCTACAGTGAAGTTCTAAGAAAAACTGCAGTGGAAACTGTTCAAGTACAGCCAGGGCGCAATTAAACTTGTTAGAAAATATAATTTAATCATCATTTGTTTCAAAATATACATAATGTTGAAAAAAATAAACCCTACTAAACCAAATATTCACCAGGTTTCAAACAGCGTCTCGTCAAAATGAGGTACATCTATGTCACCTGCCATTGTGGTTGGTGCTGAAATGGAGAACAGGTCTTCAAGGATATCTTCCCTCGTGGGACTCTCAAAGCCAATTTTTTTCACGCTGGATTTGCTCACTGTACGTTCGTCATTACTGTCCTTTACGGGACCGTAATAACTGCGGTCCTCACTTGTCAGTGCTGCATGAGACACACTGGTCTTCTCAGCAGGCTCTGCTGGTGCAGCACTGCTGCTGTTTACCATTTCCATATACATACACTCATCTTCACTTTTTGGAACCTCTGAGGAAGCAGCAGTTGAAGCAGGGGACAGTAATTCTGCCAGTATTTCATCATTACTATTATGGCTAGTGCATCCTGAGTTCACACTGAATTCAGACGAATTATCTGCAGCATCAATATGATACTGCAGTTCCCTTAAAAAGCTCTGTAGCAATTCACCATCATGAGATTCAGTCTGTGAGGGGGCACTTACATCCCTAGCAACAGGTTTTCCGCGTTTCGCCTGTTCCACTGCTAGCCTGTCCAGTGAAGCCAACTTCTTCTTTTTAGCATTAAGCTTTTTTAACAGTTTCAGGCGAAGCTTTCTTGTTTTGTCACTATCTGACTCTTCTGCCTTCACAGAATTACAGCTAGGCGGATGGACCTGAGTTGTTTTACCAGAGCTGCCCTGTGTATTGCCTGACTTACTCCAGGTTGGGCCTTCCTTAGCACTATGACTTCGGGGAAGACAAGCGCCTTGAGAAAATCCTTGGAACTTTGATAAACACTGAGCATTATTAGTCCGAGGAAGCACTGAGGTTAGGGTCTGAGATGTTTTGTGTTCACCTCTGCCTTGAAATCCACCAAAGTTACTTGCTCCTTTAACTGGCAACCATGTGTCACTTAACTTTTGCACTGAGGGAGTTTTGCAACTTCTCTCATTCTTGGGCATGGAGGCACTTGAAGGCAGAAAAGAAGTATTCTTGCTTAACAGTTTTTTTACCCAGCTTCCTACAAATCCTCTTTTTTGGTCTTTGTCTGAAGGCTGAAAGGAATTATTATCAGCAGAAGAACTTGCAACCTGAGAATGAACTGCAATTTTGCTTGCACCTTTCAGGTCAGGTGATTTTTGTACAATATTCTCTACTGGCGGCAATTCACAGTTTATTTGTTGCCCTGAACTTAAACTATGTTCTCCATTAAGTAAGTTAGCTCTAACACCTGTGCTTTGAGCAAGTGATGAGTCAGATGGGTTGGGGTCATGTTTTTTGGGTACGGAAGGGGTAATACTTGCTGGGCTCAACTCTTGTAGAGATAAGCAAATGCTGGAATTTTCAGATAGCGTGTCTTTATCATTCATAGCTAGATCAGTTGCAGTGAACTCCCCTGTACAGGGAGCGTTAGGTGAAAAAGCTGATTCTTGCTTTTCCTGTGAGCCCGTTTCAACAACAAGGTTATTTTCCATCATCTTTCTGTTCGGCATTGATTTACCCTCTGAATCAAGTGGAGTTTCTTCAAGAATCTGAGTTACAAGATCATCACGTGCAAGATTTTCTAAGCCACAATGTGCACTACTTTTACCCTCAGCAACCCGCTGCTGTTTCTTATCTGGGATTCTCACAATATCTTCTTGGTGGTCTTCTGCAAGCATACTGTCTACAGCATTACCAAAACCACAGTGCAACACAGTGGATTTTAACTGCACATTATTAGTAGAAGAATCTTCAGTATTTTTACTCTGATACTGTTCTTCTGGCAAACGCGATGCTTTCTTTTCCCAGATGACAATATGAATCTCTGTCGGAGGAACTTCAAATCTTTGGTGTTTCCTGCAATACGGACCCTTTAAATCATCACATTCAAGCCAAGTTCCTGAAAAATAAATAACCAGTGCAGTGACTAAGAGGCTTTTAAAATTGAAGTCGCTATCCTCTGACACCTGTCAAGCATTTTTATTAACCTGACAAGCAGCAATTAAATTTTCTTTTCCTTCATTCTTTATTACATCAGAGGAAAACTGGGAGGTTTCCACTGTAAAAAGATCACCCCAAGCAGAATTTGCAGCAGTATTATTACAGGTCAGAGAAGGTCTACTGACAAACAAAGCTAAGTTTTTTTGTCTGAGCTAATAAGGCTGACATCTTGGCTGGAAATACCTGCACACGTCTGAGCAAAGAACCACCTCTTAAATTAAGTTTCTCAGTAGAACCTTCCATTCCTCAGATGAAAGGCATGGGGGTTTAAGAGAAACTGCTCATTTTAAGAATTTGTAAATTGTTCATCAAGTATTTTACAGCTTTACATTTTTAAAAATAGATATAGACCACATATACATGACGCTCGGGATATTCCTTACTAGATGCTTCCTTACCAGCTGCTTCATCTTTCTTTTTCTTCTTAAACTCCCATAGTATGACCTACACAAATTTCATACTGTTAAAACATTTGATAAGACTGCACTCCACTCCCTCTAGAGAAGCAGTATACCAACTTTTTACCATCTGTAATTACAGAGTTCCACTCAGACGAAGCTCTGCTGCTGCCAATGGTACAACCATCGTACCACTAGCAACGTTTCCAACATGCATGTGTGCCTCCCACCCCTCAGGTGCAGTTAACTTCAGAAACAAATTACAAAGTTCACCAACGCTGTTAGTTCCACAGGTCCCCAATTTCCAGTCAAGAAAGGACAAACTATTGGCTTCAAAATAACCAATACTGTTTGTCCAACAGCCATGCTTAGATTGTTAGCTGTTCTTTTTCTTTTTTTTTTTTTTTAATTATTATTTTATTTTCAACTTTTACAAAGGTTTGAAAGGAAATGACCAAATAACTTTTGCCCATGAGGGCAGAACAATGCTGAAAAAGTCAGTTAAACCAAAACTAAACCTTCACCCTAAATAACGAAGTTCCTACAATTATTCACAAAATCCTAAGTTTAGGATGCAGACAAAATAAATCCTTGTTACTCTATATGGACTATCCAACAACCAATGAAACACTATTTGATGTAGAACTCAAAGTACTGTAATAGATCTAATGTTTCTTACCATCAGGATTCAATGACCAGGTTACAAAGTGCTTCTTATGCATCGTATACTGAACAACAGATGTTATTTCGTAGATGTCTTCTTCAAGCTGAAATGAGTAACTCTTCAGGTTGTTATGTGGCAAGCCTTCTTGGAAATGAAACATTAGTATTGAGGGTACTCTAATAAAGAAACAACAAAGAAACAGTTTGTTACAACAAAATAGTGACAAAAATTCCTCATGAAAAACTATGTGCAAGCCATTTCAAGAGTTCTGCCCTTACTATTTTGTTTCTACGCGGCACTCTTACAATTGTACCGTACTCAAGGGAAAAGACATCCCCAAATGGATGTTCCATTTTGTTAAAGACGAGGGGAGGAAAAAAAAAAAAAAAAAGGAAAAACATGTACTGGACTTTGGGTGTGGGGAAAAGGTGAGAAAAGACAGAAGATAACTGCATCATAATCACGGTACAAAAAGACATTGTTCCCAAGGCAAACAAGTAAATAGGTGAAAATAGTTTTATTCACCAATATCAAAGCTGTGGAAATGCTGAGATTGGCTATCAGTTGTTGACATTTACTACTTAGTAGAAAGTATGACCTAGCTCAAATGTATGCGCTAGTCAGTGTGTTAAAAACTGTTCTTTCTATGCTTCGTGTTTATTAAAAACCATCTGCATTTTCAGCCTTTAAGAACTACCTAATATCTAAAGAAGTACTTACCAGAGTTTAAAGCTTTTCATCTTCCCAAGATGAAACCCAAGACAACAGTTTGGTTTTGAAAGTGATACTATGGTCAACAAATGAAATCTCAGAATTTTATCCATTTTATTTTCAAGCTCATATATTAAAACTTACTTTTCCAAAATCATTTGTCTTCTTTGAGATCTATCACTGCAGTTATTACATGGAGCAACGTGAACAGCATTAAGTGGATGCCAATCAGGGATTATATTTGTGAACGTTGTTAGTGTTTTCCTACATCTGGACACACAAATACACAGAGTAAGACAATGTGCTGATTAGAAAACAATAAATATTCGCAGTTTACATGGGGAAAAAGTTGCATGTTATGACAAAGCTAAATTCTATTCATATTCATGCCATTTGCATGTATTCCTCCTCTGTGACTACACTCTATCCAAGACAGTACTGAATTCAGTTCTGCCAAACATTGTCAGTCACCATTTGCTCTCAGCAGCTCTGCAGCCTTCAGAAGAGCATTATTTGCTCCTCCCCCCTTAGCATGTTATCTCTGTTTCCTTTTCAAGGAATGGTAGAGCTTCCACAAGGATCTGCATAATTCAGTAGCTACTACAGAGTCTCAAGGAGAGAAGGAAGTGGTAAATATCTCACAATTCATGTTATACAATGCCTTGTTTTCAGAAAAAAACCCAATAAACCAACCAATCAAAAAACGCAGTACATTCAGAGCAAAGAATACAAGGGAGTTATACTGCATGAAAATACAATGTATGGGATATTAAATAATGAAGTTTCTCCCTCAGCCACAGAAAGGACTTCCTCTATATTCACTCTAATCTAGATTTTCAACTTTTTTAAAAAACATGGTATGCAACTTGGACACACCTTATTAACCAGAACTATACATTTTACCTGGCTAACAGGTATAATTAATCTAATCTCACCTGTGGATGGAGCAGCTTATTGTATGAACTTCAGATAGTGGAGAGAAACAGGCGTTTTTCAAATAAAATGAGCTGTCTCATGAAGGTGAGGTCCTTTTCTCTGGACTCTAAAAGCCTAAGCGACCTGAGTACTCTCAGCACAAGAGCAGAGCAAGCATGGCCAGGCACTTGCAGTTACCTATTATTTCTTTCTTAGTTAAGAGATAATGTGGTTTCCTAAGACACTGTACAGGAGTAAACCATTTGTAAATGCTAAACTGAAGAAGCAGATCACAACTTCACTCAGAAACTTAAACTATACAAAACCCGGAGCTGCGAAGTCTTTTATTACAGGCAGATTCAAAGCTACAGTAGGACAGTTAAAGAGAAGACACGTTTATATAAAATCTCACCGGTCCAGGTATTTGTAGCCACAGCACATGCATTCAAACTTCCATGAAAATGAATGCAAGAAGAGTTTCTCAGCTTGCTGATCCTGTCTTAAGAGCAGAGGGAGTGCAAACACTGGACTTTCCTCCTTACCTTCAAAGACAGGGCAGAAAAAATAGTCACTGAATTTCAATCAGATTTCAGTACTTCAAACGCTAAGATAAGCTCACTGCAATGATTGCAATTCAGGGCATCCCTCTAAAGCTCACAGCAAAGGGATTGATCCGTGTTACCAGACTGCTCTCAATGACAGCTTCAGGAATGCAGCATAGTTACAAAAACGTGAATACACTCTCAAAAACAGTGAGGGACAAAACAGCTGATCACACACAGTAAATGGTGTGTATGCCACAAGCTAACAAAAATACAACTTGCAGGGTATCTTGCACGCATATATACAGATGTATTTTTATGAACTGACAGGCTGAAAGTCTTTAGATGTACAGTTTCCTGAAAATAAATACAGAGGTGCTGTGCTAATTACTTACCTAATTCACACTTAAGCTGTGGCTGAAGCCGTATAAAAATGTGGTTTCTTATTTCATTGAGAAGCAATTCTGCTTTAGGAAGAACGTCTGTAGAAAAAAAAAAATACACATGCTTTCATGTATTTATGTGCAACACCTCCAACCCTTTCACACACGTAACCCTAACATGAGCTCATTACGTGCAGGTATCTTTCACACTGACCTATGCTTGTCTAAAACTGTTAGTAAAATAGTCACTGCTCAGTATTAATTGATCTGAAAATTACAGGCTGGTTTATACAACTTAAATGCTAACCCAAAATAACTTTGTCTGACTTAAATTCTCACCAAGAACGTGTACCCATAGCTAGGGATCTTTCCAACTTGGGATACTCTCTGATTCTATTCTAGACAGTAATAACATGTAAGATTAATGTAGTCAAACATTAAAAACCACAGAGATTCAGAGATTAAGAGTAGATTTTAAAATCTAGGCATGAAGACCAAAAGCACAAAGATTTGCTTACACGTTTGTAATGACTTCACATAATTCAGAATAAAACACTTAAATGCTAAATTACTACATTCCTAAGTCAGCCTTTTCAACATTAAAAATGTATTTTTAAAATTGTATACTTATCTTAGTATGTATTTGCAACTTACAATGTCTATACACATACATTAACAACTGCTACTACACAATCACGATCATAATTCACACCAATTAAAAGAAGCATTTAGAACAGCTGTGGGAACCACTTCTTACTTTAAAAAATTACGTGTATAAAAAGGTAAAAAGCATTTTCTTGCACCTCAATTGCTTTTGCTTGTTTCAAAACGTAACCATAAGCAAAACATACTGAAAAAGTAGATGGAAGAACAAAGATAATACAGCTGTTCTCTACAATAATACTCTTCAACCAATCCCCTTTCCACTCCTGCCAAAATGAGCCAACTTCTTTTGTAGTAGTTCCTGGAAACGAAACATTTGTTTCAAACATCACCCTATTCCACCAGCTGTTCTAAGGGAAGCAAGCTAGCACACCCACGTTAGGATTCTTCCATACCAGAGCTCCTTTGCAAACACAGCAGTAGCACAACAGAAGGGAAAACCAACATCCTGGGTGTTGCGACTGTAGAGGGCTTCCAGGTAACACCTGAAACCCCCAAAAGCAAACAGACCTCCTGGCAAATTGAGTATATGAACCACTAAGAATTTCTTTGGATTTTTTTTTTTTTGCATGCCTCTGTAAAGTACTGTTTTCTCTGCCACGTGACGGATTAAACCCTTTTTGATACATTCACTATTTTTCCAGTAAAGACACAATATCCTCTAAGTTATGTAGTGCTGTTCTAGTATTATATTCTATCATATTGAAATGCACACTTTTCCGGGGAGATCTGTTGAAAAAGAAATTCATTAAGAGTACTGGGTAGCCAAAGGTCTGCAGTAATTCTCTGAAGGCTTAGAAGTTCAGGCTTATGACTCCACTGGGTCCATTCCAAAGGACTAGGAAAAATAAATCTTTGTTTAAGGGCCTTAAAGTGAATTCACCGTATGGAAAGTGATCAAAGACCAAACTATCAGACTGCAGTGAAACATCCTCCTCTCACTCCCACTGTGTTACCTGAAAATTTGCCCCCAGCTGCTCTCCACCGTCCCTGTGCTTGGAGGTTACTACTCTCAAATCTATTAAGCTGCGTATTTGAGTACCTACTAAGTCTTTCCAGACAGTATAAACCAGGTTAAAAGCTTTTGACTAATTTTGACTGAAACAGGTTACATCCACAGCACAGCTAGCAGACCTCAGGGGAAGCATTTCTTCAATGAACAGAGCTGGAGCCAGAGAACATACGTTCCCAGCTTGAGTATTTTCGGTGTGGTAAGGCAACTGTTCATTATGCAATGACATAAACCACATCCAAAACAATACTGAAGATTAAGATTAGAAAAATATTGCAACAGTTAACCGACAGAGAGAAACAAAGTACATCTCAATCACATAATTCACAAGTTTTCTACTTTGGTTATGACCAAATGGAAAACAAACAAACAAACAAAAAAAACAAATAAATAAAAAAAATCAAGAGATCCTTTGTATTTGATGTCTACTTTCAAAGTGCACACATTTATCCCAAGAAAACAATTGCAGGGGTTACTGGGAGTCTGCGAGCCAAAGCACACAACCCTTCAAATTCATAGTTGCTGAATGTACTCACCTTTTACTTTACTCCTTTTACAGGTATTTAGTAGAACAGTTGCTTGATTGTATTTTGTCAAGAGCCTTTGGAGTAAACATTTTTCATCATCTTCTTCTACCGGAGTAAATTTTAATGCTTCTAAGTGTACCAGCGCAGACAAAACACAATCTAACCAACAAAGATTATACTTGTTTCTCCACTGAAGACATAAATCTGTGTTATTTGTGGAACAGTTGTTGTCTCTGAGCAAAACTTCAGATGTTGTTGAGCTGTGAGTAGAGTTTGGCAAGAGTTGTGTTCTGGAGCTAAAATTCTTAGGCGGACTTTCTTGACGGCCATTGGTGTTAGAGGTTGTTTCAAAATCCACCTTCTGATTGATGGACTCCTCACTATTAGATTTTTGTTGGCCATTTTCTAACACGTCACATACCCTTGACTGAGGAATACATAAGCTATCAACACAGCTTTTGACAACAGGGTCTGTATTAATAGACTGCTCAACATTTACCACATTATTAGTTCTTGCTTGTTTTGGATTTGATTCGATGGGAGAAAGGTCACTGATATCACACAATTTCCTTTTCTTATCATAAGATGGAACTTGAAGATTTTCTGAATCAGCAGAAATGATTATGCTGTTAAATGGTTTGTAACCAAGCGGGTAGATACACTACAGGAAAAAAGAAAAGTTACAATGAAATCTAGACAGTAATTTAAGGTGAACAAGAGCTAAAATAACTACGAATTATATCTTCAAATGGAATGTAGGACTTGCATAAAACGATACTTTATTGAAATGCATACATAGATTCAAGTACGCAAGAGAAATTGAGGATTTTTATCTAATCACTCACTGTCTTGCAGATAATTGTTAAGTGTATCTATGAGTAGTGACTTCCAGCCCCAGAAAGACACTTCAATTTTGCTAAGGAGAGTTCTCTATTCTGTAAAATCCATTCAGTAGGGTACAGATTTGGTATTATTAACTCTTGCTTGAGAGATTACTAGTATTAAAACTGGCAGGGCATCTTTCAGCTTAGCCTGATACTTTAGACCACGCATTGGTAGTCATACAAATATGCTATTCTGCAACTGGGAATATGCAGTCAAACACACTATTTCCCATTTCCAAACCAACACTGTGATTATTTAAAAGCAGGGTGAGGGATGGGAGACACAGCTTGAAGACATCTAGCCCTTGTATTCTACTAATTTAAGGGCACCGTTCTACATGACTTTGCTATACCTTCCCTCTCCACATAGCAGAAGGGAGAGGCAGCAAACCACCACTCAGATATTAAGAAGACCAGAAATCCAGCTAAAGCTAAACCAAAAATGGAAAAAGCTTTGAAAGATACCGTAATTACTATTACAAACCTATATGCACTACTTAAACGGGAAAATTGGAGACTCGCAGCTTTATGAGTAAAACATCAGTTAAATGCATTTGCCAATTTTGGCTTCGTATTCTGGTTCATACGAAGATGTGTCCTCTTGTTGTGTGAAGCAAACTCTACCTTATTCCTTTCATCTGCTCTTTTTACTCTTAAGAATAACTAGCTGTGCCCAACCATCACACATATAGAGGTCCGCTATGTTTTTGTCTATATTACAAGCAAAGACCATTCAGAATATAAAATCGAAGGCACCCTATTTCAACAGGCTGCTTACTACCAATCAAATCTTGAACTTAAAGGTGTTTAACTGTTAATGGCAGAGGCCTCTACACTAGCAAACAAAACTGTTAATTAGAGTAATACCTGTGGGTTTTCACAAAGATAAATGGACTCTTGAAAATTGATGCGATAAGTCCGTAAAACTTGA
>PPHD01017333.1:0-15102 GCA_002909625.1 Bambusicola thoracicus
AAAGTACCAGAATCCTAAAAATAATAAAGGTGCTTCAAGATTTGCCTTAATAAATTGCAGAATAATAAACAGAACCAAAAAGAAACCCTGCAGCTTTCAAGTTCCTTACTTGGAAGAGGCTTCACTCTCTTGTAGATACCAAAGTTGATCAGTCCGTGCCGCTCCAGATAGCTGTGTACCCTGTGAACGAGCACCGTATCACCTGCAAAATTGCCATGATTTTAAGTTATTCCGTATGTTCAGCAGTACAGAACTAACAGCATTCACTGGTGCTCTACTGAGAAATCCACCTTCCTGAAGTATGCAGTGGTTCACATTTCTCTGGAAACCACAAACTGTTTTCCACGCTATACTGCAGTTACAAATGTTGCCTGAAAAGTAGTACAGAACAAAGTGCTTCTATTTATCTAGCACAGAACACCACCTCAACTGAAATGCAGCAGGCAGTAACTCCTTGCTCTTGTATTGCCTTCTTTTGTTATGGCCACTGACTGATGCAACTTCTTAAAGCTCATGAATGAGAACCTCTCAGACCTTCCAACCCCCATGAGGTTGAAGAAACCTTAAAAGCTGCAGGTGAGTTCACTTGCAAGAAGCTTCTTTACCAACTCATCTACTTACCAGCTTATGTGCATTCTGCTATAGATTTCTTTACTAAGGGAACAAACTCTTCGCAACTCATAACATGAGCATGCTGCAATATCCTGCTTTGTACCCAAATGTTCATCAAGCCTTCACTCCACACTAACAGAAGGACTCATCTGAAGTCCTCTCTTGATTTGGAGAGAGCTTTTGCCCAAAACTGAAAAACAGCAACAGTACATACAGTATGGTTTTGGCAGGAGAAGACTTGACTTACTATTGTAAGGTGCTTCTAATTGTTGGATAGTTGCCTCAAACGTCAACTGAATCTTTGGGTTATCCAACCAGAGCTGCAGCTGTTAAACAGTAAGACACATTATTAAGCAATACAAAGGAGGTGCTTTCCATGTGTTTGTAACCAAATACTGATAGGAGATTAAATGCTGTAACAGTCACTCTCTGCAGTGCTGCACCCATTACAAGAAACTTCACCTTCCAGCAGTCTTTAATGAACAATATAATCCATTTTACTCTCCTATACCATTTAAAGTACATGTCAATGCATCAAATTAGTGACCTCCTGGTCACACATAAAAGAAAACATGCATGGAAAGATTGCTTATACATACAGCTTGTATGGCAAATACAATGTGCCATATTTTAACTAGGCATGCAATATGAGCCCACATCTGACTTTGCTGCATCAAATTTTACATGGTCTTTGTAAAGGCTATAGAAGTAATCGCTATCTAATGAAGTCTATTAATCACCTAACCCATCTTTACTAAGACAATACCCATGGAATACAATGTCCATGTACACGCAGGGAGTAGAACAGAATGGGTGGAAGGGACCTAAAGATAATTGAGTACAACCGTCTGAGCCCTGCAGGGCTGACCAAAAGTAAAAGCCTAAAATTAAAGGCATTATCCACATTTAGGAGAGTTACACTCCAAAAACAAAGCTGAGTTAATATATAACATTTTGCTGTGCAACGTGTAGCTCACACACAGCATATTCACATTCCAAAACTACTTATTTCCTCGTGTATTTCTTTGGGTTTTTCTCTACAATTACACAACTGAATGTCTCAGCTCCTCACTGGTAACATACAATGGATATCTCACACGTATGACAAAGAGGAAAGAATTTCCATATAATTTGGGAGGCCAATTGAGGGAAATTCACCTTCAGCAAATTCTGCTTATTTCCAAGCAATTTTTAACATTCTTTTTCACTGTGGAACAAACCATTTCATAGCGCTACGTACCATTTCTACACCATTCAATTCTAAGAGTTCATTCTCAGTTGGAAGAATTCAAAGCCAATCATCTGTTTTTACACATCAATCTCTATGTACATATACATACCATTACTTTCCTTATGCACATTAGTTTACTCTTACTTTAAATGAGTTTCAACTGTGTTACTCCTAAGAGCCTTCAGCATCTTTCTGAAGCTGCTCCCAGTTCTACTACCCAAAATAATTCACTGTGTGCAAATGGCATCTCCTTAAAAGTTCTCATTTTTAGGCACTTTAGAAAGGCCACTTTCTCATGGAGCCCTTCAGACAAATCAGACATAACCTAAAGATGACTTCCCCTTATAAAAGCTACTGTTAGCCTTTCAAAATATGTGCTGACTTTCCAGATGATTCATTCAATTATTGCTTTCATTGTGAATAACAGACTCACCAATCTAACTCCTGGTGTCTTCAGTATTTTCAGCATACTCGGTGCTGTGCCAGCTCTAAGCATGAGGATGCACAGCACTGGATTTCTACTGTCACCCACTTGATCTGCTGTTCTACACCCTCTGCTATCCCAGCTGGGAAAGATCCACTCAAACCCCCTTCAGAAAGGAATTCCTGCCTAGGAAGTTTGCTAAGCACCTCTGCTGCTCCCTTTGTCCTATCACTATCTGCCCACCTTAAAAGAGCATCGTCCTCAAAAATACAGTACTACCATTCAAGTTTTGTTCAGATTTAAATCCCAAATGAACGAATTCCCCAACAAATTATTAAAATCTCACCCCTCCCTTTGGCATTTTTGAATTGCACGGAAGTTTTGAATAGGCAGAGATGCTACAAACATCCCAAAGCAGACTTTACTTTTTCAGTGGAGCAATTTCTTTTATGAAATCAAACCAGTAAAATATTCTGAGAATAAACCACATGACTGATGATGTCTATATGCAGCAACTGGATATTAAGTGAAAAGCAATACAAGCTAAGAGTTTTTGCCTTACTCTGTGCAATAATATCTCATGTTTTCAAGCGTTCTACAGAGATATTTTTAATCTGCATGCTAACACTAGAACATGTGTACCAGTTTTCTACTTGTTTCCTTTAAAAAGCCGTATTGGCACAGTTTTGAGGCTGTTACGACTTTTGAATACTGCAAATATGCTACAGATTAATACACAGCTTCAGAGCACAGCTTTGATCAAGAATTGGGTAATTTGTTCCTTAGAGCACAACGGGATGTGAGAAATGAAACACCACCAACACAAAAGCAAAGGTCTACTACTAATGATATGACACAGTAACCACCAAAACCTGGTTGCAACATACTCTGGTACAGAAGTGCCCTACATCTTTGTGATCAATACTGTTACAATACACTTACGGTGCGGTTCCTGATGTACAGAAACACCTTCTGAGTCTGCTGTGGCCCACTGATTATATCAGGGAAGCAGGCAGCTTCTTGAGATGTCATACGGTCATGTGGAAGTCTACTCTGGAAAGCTGCACCCTCCACACCTACAATAAAAAAACAAGTTGTCTACAAGCACTGCAATGGAACTGCTACAGGAGCGTTTCTGGCCCTGCACTTCCTAGTGAATGCACCTAAAGCAGCCACGAGGTGACACAGTGGCTGATCTCAGGGCAGGCTTTTGCTTACTCTTCTCCTTTATTTCTGGAAGGCATGCAGCTTTCCAAGTCAACGGTTCTTTGAATTACAGGCATCATCTGGGGTTCACCAAAAAACTGCACTACTGCAAAAAGCAATCTGAGCAATAAGGAGGGCAGCAGAACACAAATCCAGCAGAACATCTGTAGTTCGTAACTGCCTCAGGTGCTGCCCTTCATCTGAGCAGCTCCCACTTTCTGACAGAGTATGAGGAACACTTCGGAGCCATTCCAAACCAAAAGGCCCATGCCATATGAGCACAACGGCCCTTCTCACCTGCTTTCCAAGGGTGACATTTGCACTGAGCTTCTCCTCCTCAAGCTAGAGGACTCCACCTTAGTTTCTTCTTTTCCATTTTTACATATCCGTAATATGCACTGCAATTAAATGCAATCCTACTTACACTACTCAGAAACCCCCTCCCTAGCTCATGTACAACAGATTTGGGTCTCTTCCTTAGAAAGGCTCTGTGTGTAAAAGAGCAATGTTAAAACAGGAGATACTGGAAAGACTTTGTTCATAAAGGCACCCAGACACCTAACAATCCAAACAAACATGCTGGCAGGGAACTTATGAAGCTATGTGCCCCACATGCCTCAACCTCATTAGGACATTATATAAAGCAACAAACCAAGGCACAGCTGTAGGAGGTGCTACAGCACAAAGGGAGTGCAGAGAGGGAACCCTGCAGGCATGGCAAGGAGAACAAAACGCTGAGATGTCAAATATGAGCACTGTGAACCTCAGATGTCCGAGGAACTGACTTGAGAACAAGACAGAAGCGAGGTCTCAAAAGATACAAAGCAATACACCCCAGGGGGGGAAGAACAAGGGTAATGCAGCAAGGTTAAGACTACGTGCTGAAAGTGGAATTGTTCAAAATTGCAATGAGTATCAAAAAACATATAAGCTTGCAGCATGTGTTCCACTAACAAAGATGCTTCTTTTTGAGCCTGAAGTCCACGTGCACATGGTGCTGTCCTGGGGAAAAGCAGGAATGCTCTTTGTTCTGGTGCAGCCACACACAGCTTCCAAGCGTTTCTTACAAGGAAAAAATTAAGGAAGAGAATGGTTGTGAAAAAAATATATATCCATTCATAAGCAAAGATTAGAAGATCTAACTGCATGACGGGCAACAGGAAAGAAAACTCTGATCGCTTACATGAAATTGCAAGAGAAAATTAAAACCAGAGGCTATAGAGCTCTGCAAGGAAGTAAAGTGGAATTAATACTAGGAAACACTGAGATACCAATAATGCTTCTGGACAGCAATGTTCTGCCACGGGGAAGAAACACAGCAGTGCTAGCTTCATCTCCTCCAGTAACACACAGCTCTGGGCCCTTCAGCTGTCTGCCACTCCAACCCCATACCAAGCACACTACAAATGGACATCTACGAATGGATGCATGTGCTGAACCCCGTGCTCCCTACCGTGACACAATAGGCAAACCTACATCACCACTCCGACAGCACCGTGCAGGATGGCACAGCTCCATGCTGAGCACTGGCAGAGGCTCAGCAGCACAACGGGCACAGATTGGCCACAGACTGAGAACCACTGATACCCAGCTCCCTCTATGAGCTCATGCTGAAGTGAGTGGGCATTCCCAGGGTACTTCCTAGGAAACACTGCCTGCCATGCAATGACAGCCAGCAGAGAACTCTGATGTACAGGTTCCTCAAGCAGTTCTTTGAGAAGCTTTGTGTTTGTAGCTGAAACACCAGAGAAACTCCTGCTCAAGACAGCCTCAGGAAGAGCCTCATGGTGGTTCCTCTGCTGTTTGTATTTATTAAGGCCACAGCTCTTACAACCCAAGCTTTAAAACAACTCCGGATGAGCACTGCTATATTTTATACTAAAAAAACAAACACAAAGTACAAGATTTGACATTACAATTTAGAAACAGCCAAGGTACCACTGGTGAAGAGATAGCTTTGGTCGGGCTTTTTTGAGTCAAGCACCAGATCTTAAACAAATGAAACATCCTCAAGTTTCCTTTGGCAGTGACACAGCTCAAAGGTAAATCAGCCTGCCCTATCATTTCACATGGTAAAGGGAACAGAAGCTCAGAACTGCACGCTGCTCTCTGTGAGGCACACCACTTCTCACAGAATGCAGAAATGTCTCTTCTATCTCCACTTCACACACATTCACACACACACACACACACCACTTCCTGACGTTCCGTATCAGCAACCAACGTGCCCAAGTTTTAATTATCTTTATCCCCACAGAAGGAATCCTGAGGGCTGCTGCTCATTTGAGGACTTACTGACACATCTGCAGATGAACGACACTCCAAGGGGCAGTCACTTGGTTAAGGGATCAGCCCACTGCTACAGCATACCCTCAAGCACGTATGTAATGCAAATCATGCAGAACTTCCCAACACTCAATGCCTACCTCAATAAGAAATGTATCCTCCAGTCCACAGTCTATAAGATTCAGAAATACTGCATGAGTGGTATAAAGCAAAACGCAGCTACACTTCTTGATACAGAAACAGCAAGGATGCACGCTCAGATGAGCATCCTGAATTTGTATTTGCTTCAAAAAGAGCAACCTGAAGGTCCAGAATAGGTTCTGGAGCCTTTGACTCCATGGCTTACAACCCTAATCCTCACACCTCACCTGAAGGTGAAAGCTGCAGAGTCAGAGGAAGATTTTAGTAGCACTCAAAGGACTTAAAGTGAAGACACCAATTCTGTGAATTAAACAGCAAATGCATGCTGCTGGCATCAGCGCTTAGACCAGATGTTGAGTGCAACCAGCCACCAAGTCCACTGAAAAGCAGACTCCTGATGTCCACAACAGATGGATCTCCTGGGCTAACCACTGGGACACATCTCAAACTCAACCCCTCAAAAAAAAATAAGAGGCAAAAAAGACACATACTACACGCTCTGTTTCTTCAGCAAATGAGAAAAAACTCGTGCTGAGGTCCAGGGCTTCCCATGCTATTTTAACTGGGAAAAACTAGCTATGTAAGAATCATCTTTTTGCATGTTTGGACTCCTCTGAACATGGAGAGGAAAGGAGGGATGAGAGATCGGCCTGAGACATTTCAATATAGGTTAGTGCCCTTTTCTGGAGGTGGTACAGACCTCAACTGCTTTTTGAAAACACCCTTCACTTTCTCTTTTGAACAGGTGGGTACACAACTCCTGCACCTCACTACGTTTGGGACACCCACACCCATGCGCACTTGCAAGCATCACTCCCTAGCTTGGCGGCTCTTGCTCCTAAGTGGCAAGCATCAAACGCCACCCTCACCTGATGCTTGGCCGTCTCCATACCCTCCAGAATTGTCGTCTTGAAGTCCTCCTGCTTGCCCTGTGGAAGGAAAGAGGAGAACTCAGGGACCTTACTCCATAAGTTAAACCATACTGGACATAAAGGCCCGGCAGTTGGCGCTGTAGGTATTAAATGTCACCAACTAACTAAACCCATTTTCTGAGAATCCCATCTCCTGGAACCTAGGTCCAGGGGCACCAAACTCTGTGGTCTTCTAAGATGTTATCTGTGTTACTGGATCCTTTACACCAGACTTGTTTGGGAAATAAAGAAGCACACAGTATGTAGCATTCCTAGTAGCTAAATACTTATGACCAACTTCATTAATTGCTAGGATTTGAATAATGAGATTACACTTCTTACTGCCAAGATCTGGTAGATGGATGGCATCAGAACCTTAAGAATTCTATAATCTTGCCCCTGAGACTCCTGAGCCTCCTCATATACAAGGGGATAGTTTGAACCATTCTTGAACCTCTTAGTTTGAACCTCTAGTTCAAACCTCTAATTTGAACCTCTTATTTTAGAGAGAGCCTCCTTTTTGTGCTATAAGCCTTTCCTTCAAGGTTGATGAAAGGAACTCTACATGAAAGCTTCAGAACAATTATCTTGGCTTCAGAGCCCCTGATACACCAACAGTGCTCTAACAAACTAACCAACCTGTGAAGCCAAGCATGTGCCAGTACTGCCAAACCACAGATTGCCAACATAACCAATATCCAGCACTGAAAGATAGCGGCCTGTCAATGTATCCAGAGCTGAAAACACGAGGAAAGCAGAAGCACTCATCTGAAAGACCGGAAGAAGTTTCAAAATTACAGTAGGACTACACAGAATAGGACTACAACCCAATTGGGAGCAGTATTTCTAGAACAGAGATGAGTACAGCTGCAATGTCTACAGGAACAAAGCCAGTATCAGTTGCCTTCCTACAAGCTGCTAACCTTCACAGGACAAGCTAGCTCCAAGTCCAACTCATAAGCAATCTTCAAATGTTGGTCTAAAATCACCTCTGGAGAACAGGAGAACACAGCAGGACTGCTGAGCACTGCTGGGCTATCAACACCTGTATGAATGCTGCTTCAAGGCAAGTGCTTTAGCAGCCAGCAAGCCAGTTCTCTGGAGCCCAAACAAACCTCCACTGACCCAAATGGAATGGCTGCTTCCTACAGTTTAAGAGAGTTTCATTGGAGATAACGAACCAAATGTTTTCATGTTTTGATAATCGAGAGGAATACCTACAACGCTGTGCCATTAGACATCTATAAATAAAACTAAATAGTTACCATAATTAAAAGTTGCAACATAACTCTAAAATTCCTCACTCAGTACACTGAGAGTCTCAATTTCAACACTGGACCCCAAATCTTAATTAGCTTTAAAAGGACTGCCTGTCATACTGCTCAACATGGCTCTGACACAAGAAGGGCATTTTCACACAGTTACAGCAGTGGAGAAAATGTACTTTCATATCATCAGTCCACTAACAGGAGAATTCAGAGACAAACAAGAGAGGTTGAGACAAACATTTGTGTTCTGACTGAAGTCCCAGTTTAGGATTCTCCGGACCAACACATCTGCAGTAGCAGGAGAGAATTCCTAACTTCACTTGCATCACAAGTACTTTATTTTGCAGGGAACATATTCCAACATTACAGAACCTGCTTCCAGGCTAGGAAGAGAATATAGTAAGTCAAACATCAACATTTGGAATCTATCATAAGCCATGAATTTGCACTGAAAGTTACACTTGTGCCTCCGGTAGGTGCAGGAATTAGAAAGATGCTGACATCAACCTGCAGCACCCACTATCCCTGAGTTAGCGTGGATGCTGAATAGAGGGGATGAAACTGCTCTTGGTTTCATTACAGACAAGACAATATTTTCTTGGTGTTATTAACAGCTCAACATTTTTAATGCTTGGTCGCTAAACGTATTACTTGCTTTGATACACTCCTAAGCACTATGCAGAGTCTATGTAGAGCAATGCTGAAACAAGGCAGCTTGGGCTCAGATTCTCCCTCCTTCCAAGTGAGAAAGTCAGATCCCAGCTGCTAAGGAACAAAGCAGCAAGTGAACTGCTGATCCATCCAGCATCAAACTACTGCACTGGAACACAAACTGTGCAGGAGCAGAGGGTTGAACTGGGCAAGGCAACAGCAGAACGGAGTGGGAGCTGAACAGGAAGAAGGTCTGCAAAGAAGCCTACTTCAAAAACTCATCCGATGCTTTAGAATAATGAATAGCAGCAAAGGATGGCCCCAATTGAGTACTGAGTTGGATGAGGAAAACATAATTCGGATGAAAAGGCAGAGAGAGCACTGCTAAGTCTGACTATTCGTTGTACAGAAATCAGGACTGCACTGAATTGCCAGGCATGAGAACACTGCCAAGTGAGAATGCCAGCAGAGCTTACAAGGCAGGAGCACATAAAGGAGATTCAGGAAGGCATAAGGATGAAAATCTGATTTGGTGAACGCCAACAAAAATGATCCTTACAGGGGCAAAAACAAAAGCTCCTGAATGCCAAAAGGGATAATGGCAAACAGGAACTCAAACATCACCCAGCACTGAAAGTTAACTGGGGAATTCTGTACTGTCAAACTATTACTTCAAATAAAGAGAAGCAGACATTTTAAGGGGAGTACCTTCTGGGAATGATGAAATACTGCTGCAGCATGCAGCAACTTTTGCAGATTTGTACACCCACAACATCTCAAGTTCCCCACCATGTTAATGGAACCCAGCCCAAATTAGAGCAACATTTCACTATGACCTGAAGTGCCACGTTTCATTCCCTTTTAACACCACCTTTCTATCATTGCAGAGCAATGAAACACCTGCTGTTACTTTTACGCTTCTGTTAGACCGTACAATTCAGGCTTTTCTATGCAAAAGGCAATCATCTCCACCACTGCACACGTGAAGGGAACCGAGGTCTGCGCTGCCAGCAAACAGACAGTAACATGAAAGCTAACTTCCATATCTTCCCTAATTACCAGCATGTAATCCTGTGCTACCACTGATGCCCTGCGTTGCAGTTCTGATCAAAATACTGTATTTCTGTTTCAAAGAAGAGACAGAGAGAACAGCTCAGCCATGAGCACTGCCCCTACATGAGAACATACAGTGGACTCCACTCCTTTTCCTATCAGTGGTGTTTGAATAACAGGTTTCAGAACACTTCAACAGCCAACATATACAGGTTGATGCTCGGGTGTCTGTGCTTTAGAAAATAAAGACAAGGACAGAAAGAGCCACTGATGTGCACACCTTCAGACCCTATGAACACAGCAAGCCCAACTAGGGAGCGACAGCTGGAACACCGCCTCCTTCCACCTGCTGACCCTACACCACAATAGCATGCAGCCCAGCAGGATTTCTGGGAAGAACATCACGACCTGAGCAGACACAGCCTGCTGGAAGACTGCTTTTAGCTGAGTGACTGAACACAGAACGACTGCTGGTGCACAGAACCACCAGCCTGCCGCTGCCTCTGCTCTCCACGTCCTCCTTCATGTTGATTCTGTCTTGAACCGAACTCAACAATCACTACTCTAGGCAGAAAATGGCACATGAGGAGTACATGGAAATTGTTTTAGTATAGCATCTCAAGAATTAAACCCAAAGTCTCGGCTAAATTAAATCGTAAATCTCATATCTGCTCAGTTGCACCAACCGTAAATCCATTTCTTTGATAGAGCAGCTACCATGAGTGTGGGGAGCTTTTTTTTTTTTATCTTTGCAAATATTTCAGTCATGCATGTGAGCTGCAGCACTCCTGCATCTGGAGAGAGATCGCAGGGGCAACTTCTAACAGCTGAAATGCAGTGCTGGCCTTTAATGCATTTCCTGACACGGTGAGTATCCCGAAAGTGGCATTTCTGCATGCTCAGATCTGTCTGCCAGAAAGAAGTACATGAAGAGCAGCAGAGAAGGCGGCTAACGGTTATTCATGTCAGTGACTGACACCCCTAGGTTTCAGTTATTGTCTAAAATCACCGAGCACGACGAGCTGTGAACTCTCCAAAAGGTGATTTTGTGGATACTACAGTGATACACCAACGTGAGACAAAGTGGTGGTAGCTGTAAACTCAGCATAAGTAAAGGATGGGAAAAGTACTGCAAACCCCGTGATTCTCAGTAGCTGCTCCATGAAGAATGACCTTCCCAACGCAAGGCAACACTGCACCTGGCATGGTAACAAGGAGGGCACTGAAGTTCCAACAGTCAGCATCCAGCCAGAAATTGAGATCAAATTCATCGCTGAAAGCCATGAGAACCTCTGTGAATTAAGTGGGCTCTCCTGCACAGCAGCCCCCCAATACACCTCACCTCTTCTCTCTCAATTAAGAATGGTGGTGCACAAGCAGGTATGGCAGCTAAAGGGAGAGAGCTGCTACTCCGGTCCATACACTTCCAGTCAGTAAGGACTACAAGGTTCTGGGATGAGAGGTTTAGCTTAGTTTAGAATTCAATGGATGCACATCTCCACCAGGCTACTCCTGCATGCTCTTACCCTCCTTTCCAGCAATCAAACGAGTGCAGAACAATCATTCAGAACCAGACGGGGGTTTTGTGATGCTGCACCTGGCCACCGTTTATCTCTGGCAATAAAATACTTGAACGGTGCTACAGGAGAACACCTCTCCTCACTCACCAGATGGCTCCTCGGGCTCACTTTCATTCTCTTCTTCTGCAGGAGCGGGTGGAGGTGGAGGTGGCAGCTTCTTCTCTTTCTCAGCTTTAGCATTTCTCTCTTCTTCGGAGTAATACTCATCTTCTGAGAGATTTGCAAGGCTCTCATCCATCTCTCTATATTCCACCTGCAGAAAGCACAACACACTATCAACACACCGAAGCTGTCAAAGTCCCCATACTAAAACAAACACTGCAAGCAACAAAACCGCTTCCAGGCTCACAGAAGAGGCCTGAGCTACCCCAGCCAGAGTTATATCTCAGGCATCACATCATACAGGTCCTCAACAGCTCCACAAGTTCCACGTTTTCGCTTCCACAACACAACCTGTCTTCAACATCCAAAAGTAGGCGCTCTCTCCTAATACTCAGCCCAATTTCCGTGTTTCTGTTAAGCCAGTGCCATCATTTGACCTCTGCAGTTTTCTTCCCTGCCTTCAGCTCCCTGTCAAACTCAGGGATGCCAAACTGCAAGAGCCCAACCCATAACTCAGATTCACCTGTCCAGTTCTGCACTCCCTGCTGGATTCAGCCACCTCTCCATTCAGACTTCACAACTTAGAAGGGTTAGAGGTGACCATGGCACCGTTCACACCTGCAGTTCCCTAGAAACACTGCGGTCCCTAGAGATAACTTACAGAGCTAGAAGTAGAATGAGACACGTTTCACTTTTACCATCAAAGCTGCGTCATTAAGGAGAGGCTCTAAGGGCCACAATTCAAAACAGCACTGGGAGCCCTGCACATAGGAAAGCATACGTTCAGCAGAACACCAACCTGCACAGTTATCTGCTCACTTTCAACTATTTACACCCAATTCTGTCCAGCACTATTGGTTTTTACACAGTTGAGTGAATGCAGCACCACCAGGATCCATTGTGAGCTCCCATCCAAGGGTACTCAGTGATCCCACAGCATCACACGTATTTGAAACCAACAGAAAGCAGTTCTGCCCCAAAGCCCTTTGGCCTCTCCTCCTCCTTCAGCTCCCGCAGCATTCAGAGCACAACCAAACCCAACAAGAAACACGCTTCTCCCCAGGTGTATTTATTAATCAACCTGGATAACCTCCATTGATTTCACAGCATGAACAGAGTGACTCAAGGGAGGGCTACCTGGTGCTAGTGGGAAGCAGTTCTGGGAACACCATGTTACATCCTTAGGGAATGGATACTGCCAGCACAGAGAAGCATTACCAAAATATACCCCAAACAGTCCAGTAACTCCTACCTGTTAACAAAGCAAGTAAAACCCTCTGCAACCACACCAGAGTGACCCTATCTGACAGTTCTTATATGCAAAAGGGCCGGTGCTGCTTCCAGGGCACAGCCATGCACAACACCACACAGCTCAGGGTCCCCAGAGGTCACATCAGCTTCCATCTCAAACCCCTCCAGCACTACACACACCTGAGATCTCCACAACCTTCCACAATGAGGTTTCCAAGTACAAGTGACTTATAACGAATACGTTCCTTTACGTTCAGCAGAAAATGAGTTACCTAATACAGGTTGCAAACATTGGCAGCTGCTGGAGACTTTGACACCTCACAGCTAAATACTGCTGTCATTAAGGTTGGAAAATACCTGTCAGATCATCCAGTCCAACCTCACCCCCACCATGCCCACTGACTGCATCCCTCAGTGCCACATCTCCATGGTTCTGGAACATCTCCAGGGATGGAGACCCCACCACCTCCACGGGCAGCTGTGCCACTGCATCACTGCTGTTTCAAAGAAGAAATTGTTCCTAATACCCAACCTGACCACCCCATGGTGCAATTCGAGGCCATCACCTCCCATCCTATCACTGTTACCAAAAGCAGAGGCTGATCCCCCCTTGCAGGCAGCTGTAGAGAGCAATGTGGTCCCCCCAGAGCTCCTCTTCTCCATATGAACCCATCCCATTCCCTCTGCTGCCCTGCACCGTGCTGTGTTCCAGAGCCCTCACAGCTCCGTTCCCTTCTCTGCATACACTCCAGGGCCTCCACGTCTTTCTTGTACTGAGGGGCTCAAGGCTGAGCACAGCACTGCGGTGCGGGCCCGGCAGTGCCAGCACAAAGGGACGGTCACCTCCTGCTGGCCGCACTGCTGCTGACACAACCAGGATGCCGTGGGGCTGCTCGGCCCCCTGGGCACCCCGCTGGCTCACGTTCAGCTGAGCGTCACCAACACCCCCAGCCGCACCCCCACAGCTCTGATCACTCTCCCACGTTAACACCGCACTGCAAATCAGGGCACGCGCAGAACCGCCGCCGTTCCACACACGAAACGAACCCCCGGAGGCCGCCGCCCCCATCCCCTCCCACCCGGGAGTGCCCCCGCAGCCCGACGGCCGCAGAACGGCCCGGCTCGGCAGCACCCCCCCCATCGCTCAGAGGGCCGGGCCCGAAGCCCGCCCCGCCCCCGGCCCGCCCCACCCTTACCTTGGCCCGCTTGCGGCGGCTGGTCCGGCGGCCCTCGGGGGTCTCTGCGATGCCGGTGGTTTCGCCGCCGGACGCGGGGGCGGCGGGAGGTTCGGACGCACCTCCCGGGGGCGAGGCCCGGGGCGGCTCCTTCTTACGAGGAGTGCGCTCCGCGGCCCCGCCGCTCTCAGCGGAGGAACCCAGCGCTCCCACGGCAGCGGACGGAGGCACCGGGGCCTCGGGCCCGCCCTCGCCGCCCGCCGCCTCCGCGGCCTTCTTTCCCCCGGCCAGCATCGCCGCTGCCGCACCGCACAAAGGGACCGCGAGCGCGCACGGCGCCGCCTCCTGACGTCACTTCCGGGGCGCGCGTGCCGGACGCAGCTCGCGCATGCGCATCGGTCTCCTCGTCAGCGGGGCGGAGCGCCTCTCGGGCTGAGGTGGTGACGGTGGGTTGTGGAAGACATGTTGGGGTACGAGGGACGGGGAGGGGATATGAGACAGCCGACACGGCTTCAACGAGCGCAGAGCGAGCCTGACCCACCCTGTGGCAGCGGTGGGCAAAGGGAAGGCAACTGATGATACCTGCCAGGACTTGTGCGAGGCCGGTGGTGGAGTCCTGCGCCACATCCTCATTTCTGGACTGCAGAGATACGGGTTTGAAGGGTGGGCTGTTGGGTGGATGAGGAGTTGGTTGGGTGGTTGTGGCCAAAGGGTTGTGGTCAGCGGCTCTGTGTGCAGGTGGGGGCAGTGAGGAGTGGTGGACCCCAGAGGTCCATCTCAGGACCGGCGCTCCTCAGCATCTTTAGCAATGGCGTCAATGATGGATTGAGTGCACCCGATATTGAGGTTCAACAAGGCCAAATGTGAGGTGCTGCACCTGGGTCTGAGCAGTGCAGGTATGTATGTGTGGAGTGAGAGAACTGATGGAGAGCAGCCCTGTGGAGGACTAGGGGAGCTGAGGGGATTCAGCTTGGAGAAGGCCCTGAGAGACCTCTTTACAGCCCTACAGTACTTAAAAGGAAGCTTATGAACAGGACGAGAGTGATGTTTTACATGGTCTGATGGTAAAAGGACAAGGAGGAATGATTTTCAACTAAAAGAGGAGATTTAGGTTAGATGTGAGGTGCAAATTCTGTACTCGAGGGGCTGCGAGGTGCTGGCATTGCTGCCCAGAGCTGTAGGTGCCCCATCCCTAGAGTTGCCCAAGGCCA
>PPHD01017334.1:4200-15101 GCA_002909625.1 Bambusicola thoracicus
TGTCTTTAATTTGGAGAGATGTTGAATTGACAGATGTACCACTCTGTCAGTAAGGACTTGGTTGGATGTTTACACTCAAAGAGTTGTGAAGCAATGGCTTAGTGCTGAGGTGGAGACAGTGATGAGTGATCCTCCTAAGGGGTTGGTACTGGGACTATCTATGTCTTTGTTGGTGACACTGTCAGCAGGACTGAGTGAACCCTTGGGAGCAATCCCAAGCATGAATATAGGCCAGGCAATAAGTGCATTGAGAAAAGCCCTGCAGAGAAGGACTTGGAGGTACTGGTGGCTGAAGAACTCAACATGAGCCAGCAACGTGTGCTTCCAGCCCAGACAAAAAACTGTATCCTGGGCTTCATCAAATCAAGTGTGACCAACAGGGCAAGGGAGGTGATTCTGCTCCTCTGCTCCGCTCTCATAAAGTTCTGAATGGAGAAAAGCTGTGGATGCCCATCCCTAGAGGTCTTCAAGTCCAGGCTGGATGGGGCTTTGGACAACCTAATCTAGTGGGCGGCAACCCTGCCCATGACAGGGGGGTTGGAACAAAGTAAGCTTTAAGGTCCCTTCCAACCCAAGCCATTCAGTGATTCTGTTCAATCCTGAGCTTATAAATACTTATGTCTCTTACATTTATGTAAATAATAGCCTTGAGTAAATAACTGGTTACAGCTAACAACTCTGACTGTAATTCCATTTGCCTGGATTTCAGTTTTAGCAATCCTCTTCGGCATTACTTTCTTTTTACAATAAAGAGTACTCAATTTACAAGTAAGATATAATTTTGAAATGATTAATTTTACTAAGAGTGCATAGTTTAAGTAAATTTCCTTGTCTATTGCAACCATGAAAATGAATAGCCAAGGAGAGGACAAGCCAACTGTTCTGCAAAAAAAAACAACAAACCACCTACAAACAAATACGATGAAAAATTAACACAGTTATCACACAAACAGCCATATAAGACACCGTAAATGAGAGTTATTTGAGTAATTCAAAAGCTGATGATTTGGAAAAGCAAAGTATCCTAGCTTCTTCCGATAACTGTACATTCAATTGTCTCTTGCTACAAAATAATCTCTGCTTAAAGTAATTTGCCTTCAAACTCAGGGTCTTATTTAGAAATGTTAAGGCAGAAATAAACGTGTCAAATAATAATGTCATTCTTAATCACACAGTGAATCACTTCCTATGAGCTTAAGTTGATTATGCCATCTAACATCTCACTGGTTACAAAAATTTACATGTACTGTGAAGGTGCACTTTTCCCTATATGTAACAAGGAGATGAATTTTTTTCTATATTTTATATACTACAA
Organism: Bambusicola thoracicus; assembly: GCA_002909625.1. Lineage (NCBI taxonomy): Eukaryota > Metazoa > Chordata > Aves > Galliformes > Phasianidae > Bambusicola > Bambusicola thoracicus. The sequence goes on from PPHD01017334.1 coordinate 5,516, forward strand.
ATGAGGATACAGTGTCATCATGTAAGACTGCATATGGATTGAGAAACTGTCTATTTCTAAATGTTTGTGTGAAAGTATAATGCTGAATTTCTCCTACTATAATGAATAACACTATGAACAGATTTTTTTTTTTTTCCTCCAAGTAAACACATCCATTTTTCAGTCCTGTAATCAGTATGCATCTATTTAGCTACTTAACAGCAATGTGCTCTGGTTCATTAGGTAGCTACTGTTGTGTCTCAGCCTAGTTAAAATTTCACAGCAAGTTAATCTATTTTATTACAAATGAGAACACAAGTGATAATGTCCTCACCATTTTCCAAACACAGGGTTAACAGTATTTGTAACAAATCAATGAGGGCATTTAAATAGGAAAATTGCAAATCTAAAACCTTAACATTTTTTACACATTGATGACTTCATTTTATTTGTCATTTATGTACTTTACAACCTTGTTACTTTTCATAGATTTTACTTTTTTTCTTCTTGAAATAGCTCAGTTCCCACTGGCACAGTGCAGCACAGCCTGGTTCTATAGCTGGTATACATAAAACAGAGAGAAACATTTCTGAATAGTCAAATTTTCTCCAGTGAATTTCTTCATACTTTATAAATCTTCAGGATTCATAATACATGTTATAATGTAATGAATTATATATGTATAATTTACAGATTGTGAGAATTTTATGAAAAATGAAAACATTTCTCAAGATCTCACCTATTTATCTAACTATAGTACCCACTTTATCTTTGTTCTTTCCTTTACAGAGCTGAATCATAAATTCTCAAAAAAGACTTTTTCAGTATTTAATCCTTTTGAAGGGTAATACATTTCTGTCTTACTAAAAAATAGTGTCTTGCTTTGGCTTAGAAAATGTAGCTACAAAGCCTGACACTGTTACTTTTAGTTGTGATTTAGGTTAACAGCATTGAAGTCATCAACTCTTGCAATTTCCAGATAGATTCTTGATTTCACCTTAATATTCTTTCTCTAACCCCTGTGAGATGGTATTCCACGCAAGTAATATGAAACACCACATAGGAGTTTTATCCCTACTACTTTTATTAGAAATATATATGAAGAGCTTACCTATTTTTGACATAATCATCTTGACCTTAACTCCATACCTCTGATTTTTTTAATAGTATTGATCATCATTTTGTGTCAAGAGTTTAGAGAAATGATTCTGGATTTTCTTTTATTTTTTCTTATTTTAGTGCTAATGTAGCTGTAATTACTCTTCCAAATGTTAATTTATTAATGAGTTCCTAGAGGATTTAATGGCATTTCACTGCTGACAAGCAGAATTTGGAAGTTTGTCTGAGTCCTGGACGTTTTATTCACACATTTATCTTGATATTTCACGTTTAATTGAGATGCTTTTTCTGTTCAGGGCTCTGCAGTAGCAGGAGAACTGGAATTCAGACCTCACTGATGAAACTGAGAGGAAGGAAATATGAGCATTCTATTGAATTTAGGTCTACATTTGAGTTTTCAACTATTGCAAGAAAAATTCTGACTTCATCACTATGTTCATAGGCTCTGGCACAATAAATTTTCTAACATTAATTTGCTCCCTAGCTCCCCACTGAAATGTGCAGTGTTACACCTCAACCTTACAGAGCTTGTCAAATCATCATTCAGAGTACCAAAACAGACCACAAGCTGGCTATACCTTACCAAAAAATAAAATAAAATAAAAAAAATCAAGAACCAAAGAGGTTCATTTCTCATTTACTATCCTTAACTAATGCATTGTTAGGGAAAACAATACACAGCAGTTATGCTTTTCAAAGAAAAGGTATAATCTTGACATAGTAAGCAAGAACTATATTAAATCTGAGATGATGCTGGACAGATGAAATATGACAGACCACAAGAAATATGTTGGTAGAGCTACCATTTTGGGGCAAGAGAACAGTGGTTAGGCTTATATCTTGAGCTACCTTAGTCTCAGAATGGGCATATGTAAACAGTAAGGACAACTTGTTGGTCTTCTGAGCTAGCTTTATCATCTCCAACTGCTGTAAGAACTGGAGATGAACAAAGGAAACAGCTGGTCTAAAAACTAAGATAAGATATGTATGTCTGAAAGCCAGCTGGATCCTATTCATCTTTTGCACTGTATTGGAAAATCATTCATTTAAAATATATACTTTGCCATTTGAAATGCATTATTTTTTTCCCGCTGTGTATATATAGTTGCTTCAGTCATAGTCAACTGGCATTTGTTTTCACACCAAATTTAAGAAATAATAAAAACTCTTCTGTTTACTGATTTTTAATACCAGATGTTCACTTGCTAATTCCATTACCTTGTAACTACTTCCTATAATTCATTAATTGCCAGCTGCTCAGCCAAACAGAGAACCACGGCTAATCAGATGTTATTGGTAAACAGCCAAGCAAGAGCTTCCTTCTTCAACATTTCTTAAATTAGCAGTCACTGGGAAAGCTATGGCAATCTTCACTAAGATTTTACCTTCACATTATACTTTGAATCTGAAAGTACAATATTGACTAAAATTGGACATACTCCTGCTGTGGAAACTTACTACTTCAACCCCTCCTATGAACTGCTTCATCCAGTGCTGCTACTGAATGAAAGAAAGGCACTCTGGAGACTAATGATGGTAATGCTGTATCTCATCTATGTTATAGCTATATTAGTTATTAACTACAAATGCAAATGCTTAGGCCAATACTAAAAAGAACTGAGCCAGAACTAAAAGCTAGTATGTGCTTGGCATGACAATATTCCTCTGCTGGCTCTGCAAAAAAGAGATGTACTTGATTCTTACATTTTTCCACCACTTGCAAGTTTAAAAATAGTGTTCAGTGCTTATTCTTTAAACTGGCAGCTAGCTGTCTTTGTGTTAACAAGCAAGGCATTCTTGGCATCACAGGGACAGGGACATGCCTCCCTTCATAGGAGGAGAGAGGTAAAGGCTGTTTGATACCATTTGTAGTGACTGAACATCTCCCAGCAGAATAGCTTCTCTGTCAGTGAATAAAAAGATACAATCCTGCAAACTTACTTCTTTTCTACAAATACAGTTATAAAAATTAGTCCTACGAGAAGTAAGCAAAATACTCTGCCTCACACATCACTCCCCTAATGTATTCTAGAAACCATTTCAGCAATAAGCTGCCAACAACGAACACCTGATATGAAATGGGACAGAGTAAATCTAATAAAGAAAAGTACCATAAATTTTACAAAACTTTTGTTTTATAAACCTTGTAATACCCTATAAACAATTCAGAATGAATTGAATGCAGAGATATGAAATTAACAACGTTATAAATTCTGTAACTGGAAATGTTCTTACACAGAAAAGAATTGTTTCTGAGTACTCTGAGATGGCCACATTTTTCTGGCTGTCAGGTAAATATTATGAATGCAAGTTGTACAGCACATAGAAAATAGCACCTCTCAGCAATAATTACACAACCCATCTGTATTGTCTTCAGGGAATTTAAAATGATGTCATATACATGCTTTACAAATGCTTTAAGCATCTCACAAAATCAGAAGAAGAGAACACAAAGAAAAATACATTCAAAAATTGCTACTGCATGTAGAGATCACAGGTTAAAAATAATGCTTTGTTCTGCTTATCAGTAGACCAAAAAAAAATCCAGATGATGTAAATTGTGTAATGAAATGCAAAATATTGCATTTCACCAAAAATGTCCATTTTTAACATTTTTTCCTCTTGGGTTTTCCAAATGCGTTCAACAGATGTGCCACTTATTCCTAACTGGGACCTGCCTAATGGCAATGAGAATAAGAGAAACGCAGCAACACAGCAAGCATAAGGGAAAGAAGACAAAAGAAAAATGAACAGCAGGAAACTAATCTGCAGAAATACTCCTACTCAGGAGAAGCACATCTTTTAGATAGTGCCAGAAGGAAGTGAGAGAGAAGGACAAGGTGGAGAAGGATGAATGAGACAAGAGCAAGAGGAACAAATAAAGCACAAAAGATGTGGGGCAGAAAGAAGCAAGGAAAAAGGGGAGTACAAGGGTAAAAGAGCTTTTCAAATCTCCTCTGTGGTAAAATTTTGCCTCATTATTCCAGTCTCAATCATATTCTGTTACCTAATACAAAAGCAGCAGCTTTCGCACCTAATTTGAATTCTGTTCTCACAACTTGAAGCCCACCCTGAACACAAGCTGTCCTACAGTCCATTTCACAGGATACTGTGGGAAATGGTCTTACAGTGAACATATAAAGAGCCACACAAATGCAGCTCCAGAAACTTGGCTCCTGATAGCCCTCTTGTACTTTCCCAACTCCAAGATAATGGAAGAGTTTCACTTTTTTTTTTTCCCAGACTGTATTCATACCTTCAGCCACACTCCTGGAAGTGAGGAGCAAGCCAGCAGGTCTCCAGGAAGAGGACACCTCTTTGGATATGACCCATGCCAGGCCCTTGCTTCCATATCAGTCCACCCAGGTCATCACAGCTCTGGTCATGATGCTACCTCCCACTCTTGTTGGCCAAAGGAAGAACTCACTGGGATCCCCATCACAGCCCACCCAGGAACCGCCCCAGAGTTTTGACTCTTGCCAACCTTCATTACAAGTTCACAACACCATCTGATACCACACTGGAAATGAAATTTGTATTTCTCCTTTCCTAGTGTATGCCTCAAATCCCAGACAGAGCGAGAACAGGCCAGCATGTCTCCTAGCAGTGACTTATTTCAAGACTAGCCAAACTCATCCTACATTTCCACTTCAGTCCCCTGAGGACCAACAAACTCTTCTCCAGGATTTCTTTCCCCTTGCCAGTCTCCTGTCAATCACTCTTTTAGACATCCCAAATCTACCTGAGTCTGGATTCCATTTAGCTCTTGCTGAATGCAGGTCTATCCAGCATCTCCCTCTTCCAGACCCCAACTTTCTGTTTGAAATTGTGTAAGTCTGTATGTCTCTTGGTTAAATAAGCCCCTTCTGACTTAAACAGTATAAATAAAGACTATAGGCTTGATGACACTACCACAACACTCTTGGTATCATAGATGCCCTGAGGACATCCTCAGCCTGAGGTCTCATTCCACCACAGGCAGACAGTTGTGTGATCCTACTATGAGGTTCCAAAGTGATGCCAATAAATGGAAGGATTATTCTCATTTTTGTTGTGATAGCTCTGTGTTTTTGCTATCCATGTATGTAGCTGTCAGTCTCAAATCCTTTGGACTCAATTTCATTTAAATGCTGTTAAGACATAGGTCTGTTTTCAGATTTTTTATTCTATTTGTGTTCTCAGAATACATTGTAACATTTCCTTTTACGTAAACTCTATGCTGTGAATGCATATTAATAGTTATATTCATTTACTGTGTAATTGAGTTTATATAATTTAAATACAATACAGATACTACACTCAATATAGGTCCACTGTAAAATAAAATTCTTAATATTATGTAGTTACAGCTCTCTGAAGTTGAGTTGTTCTATAAACTTCAGTGAAAAATTCTCTACTTTGTATGAAGGGCTAATCCAAACTTCACTTCTGATGAAGTAAAAATACAGTCATTGAGTAAATTTTTCTGAGGTGGAGGAGAAACATTACAGGATGACAGTAAACCACCACATTTATTCTCTAATTTGTTTTTTTCAGCCTACACCATGAATCAAGCTTCGTTCTGCTAAGTTCCAGCCCAGACTGGTCCTCAATATCAGGCTGGCTGGCAAAACGTTTTACAGCTAGTGCAGAAACTCCTGGACTGCAGAGCTCATACATCTCAAGAACAGCTCTGGAGAAAATGATCAAACAGGAGTGTAGACACAAGAGGGAGAAGAAAGAGGGTGATAAAGTCATTGCTGCTGTCTTTTGTTTTTTTCCCCCTTCATACTAGACCCTCATTCATGCAAATTCTTCAGAACTACTTCAGCCAAGTTTCAAATGGAGCAAGCACTTTCAGATGAGCAGTAAATCCCTGAAAGTCTGGATTTATAAGAGGGATATTGTCAGTACCATACTTACAGCACTGCTAGCAGGTGCTGCCATAATCACATCAGATCACATTATAGATGGCTAAGAAGGTTTTGTGAGCCTGACCGTTGTGCCTGCCTAATTTACAGTGTTCCTGTCAGGAGGAAATCAAGTTTCATAGTTATGACATTTCTTTCTGGAGCACTAAATGTTAACTTTGCTGATCATGCATATTTTGGTAGAACAGCTTATTTCTAAATGGCAAACGTGATATAAAAAGCATAATGACTTCATTCAAAACTTTTATAGTGAGAGCAGCTGATTCTCACACCTATAGAAAACAGACTAAGTGGTATTTTAGTCATCAGAGGATAGAAATAGATATACACTCAATATACTGACTTCATTTTTCCCATTTTAAGTAATGCCATGGTGCCAGAATTGCAGTCTATCTAAAACTAGTTATTTTTTGTACTGCTAATATGAACTTAAATAATGTTGTCATATAATAAAAGTATTATTATTGATAGATAACAACAGCAGCCACCTCTTTACATGTTTCATTTCATACAAGGATTTCATCTTAATTGATAGTCATTCAGAGCTAGATGATTGTATCAATGAAAGGAAGGGACAAAGGGAGCCTCACACCGTCTGTAATAAAATTCATATTCACTCTCAGCACTCAGAACAAATGAGAGGAACATGCAGCATCACTTGACAGGTGAGAGTAACACCACAATGAGTGCATGAGCTACCTCTATCACACTAGCTACTGGTGCCTTTTCCTCTACATCACATAGAGAAAATAATTCCTACTAGAGTGCTGGTGAGACCTGCTGTTGCTGTGGACATATTGCATATCCCCTGGTACAGATGTTTGGGAAAAATTGTTGTAAATGAGTAATTAAAATCAGCTAGGGCTTGCTAAAGAGTCTCCCTAAAATTTAACTATTTGCAAAAACTGTAGTATATGTTATGAAGTACTAGCATTGTTCACAAACAAAATTCTCATCTTCATTTTGACATACCGGTAGCATTTGAATTACAGACAAAGCTTACGCAGTTTACTTGCTGATGCCAATATTTTACAGTTGTATTTACGTTACAGGTACCTCAAGAAGTCTCCTGAACAGTTAAAAGTTACTAACTGAAACAGAATCTCAATTAATTCCCAACAATTTTTAACAATTTAATGACTTACATTAACTAAAAGGTAGCGTACGTCAGAGATATCATGTTTCCCACCTAGTCAACAACTGTGCAGACACACTGATAAGGAGATTTTATAGCTCTAATGCAATTAGTTCTATTTTAACAACTGTATTAGGATCTGTAACTACATCACATGTTTGTAGATAAAGCAGAACATCTTATTTAACTTTTTGCTTGTATTTTCCTCAAACAGAAGCACTACCAGGAGTTGAAGTTGTGGTGCACTATATGTAGTATAAGCTCAATGCCATTAGTTTTTCTTAAAAGGTCACTCTAAACGTTTTTGTTAGCCACAAAAATCTAGTTTCATAGATGACTCTTACCTTTATAACAGAGGCCCCTGCCCTGGAAAGAGGACTGTGCATTTGGGCTGCTGCAGCCATGTTAGCTATTGTATTGAGGTGGTTCATCTGATTCATTGCCATTGCAACCGAAGCGGGAGGTAGGCTGACGGGTAGCAGAGGGTGGGGCATCATCATAAACGGCAGGTCTATCCCTAAAAGAGAGCATGAGTAAGTTATGTGTTTCAATCCCCCACTTTATATCCCATAATTTTTCAAGTCTATGTTTTACTGGAATGTTGGCTAGTTGGACTCAATTCTACTATGTGTTAATAAGTTTGAGGTTATGCAGGGAATAATTCTGCATTCTCAAAAAGGCTGTACAGTTTGCAGTGGGCCAAGAAGCATACAGATGTAAAAGCAAGGCAATATTAGCAAAATTAATATACACTAGTGCACAAGTTCAGAGAGATTTTTATTGACATCCACAAAGCAAAATAAATAAATAAAATGCAGATATCTGCATGTTTTCCCAATACAAGTGAAGAATACTCATTAATGACTTTAAGAAGCCCTCTAACTTAATTTACCTACGCGGCAATCTGTGACTAGACTTCTGTATTAGTACTACTCCCTGACTAAAGAAAGCTGTAGAATGGACTACAGAATCACTGTACTACCACACAGGACTGTGAACATGAATATGGGATGAGAGCAAATCATGACCAACTACAATGCCTTATGATTCACTATATTTTATTTATAAGATGATCCATGCCCAATATTAATGATGACATGTAATAAGCCATGTGCACATACATTTCCCTTCACTTTAACCACACTGACAATCCCCTTAAGCCTTTGCTCCTATGCATATCTCCTTTAACAGCCCAATAATCTCTCCTCATCCTCCATAGAGCTCCAAAACTCCCAGACACCATCTGGTCACATTGAGTTGTATGTCTACTTAAAGTCCAATTGACATGCAAACTAAATGCAAACTACAAACAGAATTTAACAGCATATCACCAGTTTTAAGACACAATCCATCAAACATTTCAGAAAATTATGAAGAAAATATAGCTTGCAAATCACTGGACATAATGTCTGACATTCAATAAACTCTTTAACAACCTATAGACATTTGCCTACTACAATAACTAATGGAAAATAACCTGAAAGTTTTCTTAACAGTAAAGAACATTATCCCTTATGCAAAACATGTATGGATACTGAATTATGCTAGAATATAATTGAAAGTATAAACCATGGTGAATATTAACTCCCATAACTTGATGATTCTTAACTATTGACACTTAACTAGATGCCTGAAATTTTCAGGCTCTGACCCTACCATGAACAAAGCAAACATTCACTGTAGGAGCCATTTAGATAGTCTTGATTTCTTCAAGTTTGTGAAGCTACTTGGGTAGTAAGAAAGCATCTGCTCCAAAAATCTTGTAAGGAGTCAAAATGTCACTCATCCATTAAAACACCCAAAGTCAACTTTCAATACTGAGGATGAAGAAATGAAACGGATAATAAGGGTTCACAGACAGTGAAATTTTAATTCTTCATCCATCACAATCTTTTACAATTGATTTTACTCTTCACTTTTAAATATTATTTTCTGTTGTTTTCTGAACTGCTTTCTTGGAATAATTTCACAGTCCCTCCTCTCTGGTTTCTCATCTGCCCCCTTTCTAAAGGAAGAAGGATCAAAGTGAACTGTAAATTCCAAAACCAAACTTCAACTGTGTCATTCAAAGACAGTGGCTGTATCTCACTGGGATAAAGACTGCCTCCAAGCATATAACTTATTTTTTCCCCCCATAAGGGTCCACAGTACATACTGTTGGTAAGCAGGTGGTTCTGCTGAAGAGGACTGAGTGGGTGTGCACTTCCGAGGCTCGACTGTCCTGACAGGGTGGGATGACCAATGCTGTGCTGTGATCCTGTTGTAATGGGAGACTGAAGCTTGTCTTTATCCCAGGAGGATTCACTCCCACCTGCAGAACAGGGTATAAATGGACCACAAATGGCATATACTTTCTTAAAAAAAGCAGTTTGCTTTGTTAGTGACAAACTAATACTCTTTAACTGTGTTTTCTTAGCACAAACACAGCACTTGAAAAAAAAAA
>PPHD01017335.1:0-15101 GCA_002909625.1 Bambusicola thoracicus
GGTGGTTGGTGGCCCTGCCCGGCAGGGGGGTTGGTGATTCATGATCCTTGAGGTCCCTTCCAACCCAGGCCATTCTGTGATTCTGTGTGTGATTCTGTGTAATGGATAGGTAAGCCAAGAATGCTGGATGGGTTTCTTAGTTGCTAGTTTGTGAGTACTGTGGTTCGTGCCAGCACAGCTTGCAGGAAGGATGTGCTATGCCTGGACTAACTTCTTCCCTCAGCCATTAGACAGAAGGACCAACAAAGCTCCTATGAAGGAGCTCTGACTAAGTAGATGCATCACAGTGACAGAAATTGACAGGTAAAGGACTAAAGAGTAAGATGCAGACAAATTCCATTGCAAACCACCTCCCCGTAACCGACTGGAGCTCAGCCTGCAAAAAAAAAGTGAACTCTAGTATGGAAGTTCTGGGAATACAGAGGAGACCAAGGTTGAGATAACCAGTAAATGGAAAACTAAACCCAATAAGACAGAGAGCATACACAGTTGGTCCTTCTCCTTTGTTTATCTTCCCGTTCAGTTACTTTTAGATCCTGATTTTGCTAGTGGAACTCCATTAACAAATGCTGGCCTGAATTGTAACCAATGCCTGCCATGGCAGCAAATTTAAGTACTTCCCTATGAGCCCTGTGCTAGAACTTGAACATCAATACACTTGAATTAAAGGAAAGAAACTCTCAGCACTGCAGGTGCTCACCACGCCTGCATTTTCTGATTTCTAGGAAACAATTTGATACAGGAAAACAGTCCAACATGAATGGCAGGTAGATAAGACAAAGCTGCAATAGAAAGTTATGAACACATATTTAAAAAACAGCAATATCACCTTCCTTCTGAGTATCTGTAAATGACAAGTGCCATAAAATTCACAGAAATAGATGTAACCTTAAGGTACAGCAGAAATCCTATTTTCATTGTGAGACACTAAACTTTAAAAAATAAAACCATACATTCACAAACATAATAATTTAGCGTCAATTTCTATATAAATAGCTAACTTTGTCTTCATCTTCTAACAAAATGCCCTTACACACTCTGGAGAATATTTGACATCTCGGTTTTTGTAACAAAAGCTTACAGGCGCTGTGGGACTTTGTTTGGGAAGAGCTTTAACCATTCTAAAATGTCTCTTGAGATGCCTGTAGTGCATTTCCCAGCAGTGGTGATTGAATAATATGTTGCCCAAAGGAGGCTGAACTGCAAGTGTTCCTTTAAAAACCAATGGAGCTGAAAATTGTTGTTGCTTAGTTCACAACATGCTCTTTTACCCTTCTTCAGCTAAGCTCTACTACTGCCATGTATTTACTTCCTTCCCTCTTCAGCCTGAAATATTTCTAGTATGACAAGTAAGGAAGTTCAGTAGCAGTGTGCCTCTGTAGTCATTAAGCATTTTAACCATATTAACCAAGAACGTAAGATTTAAATTTCTGAACTGTACAAACAAACACAGGTTATAATTTATCCCAGGGCCCCTGGAAAAACAATCAACTTATGAATCAGAGACTCATACTGATTAAATTTAAGTATGGCAGTAGAGATTCAAACCTGGTGCCCTCTGCCAGAGAGCTAGCTTTTCTGTATGACAGTTTTATACCAGAAATACAAGGAGAAAGGGCTCATTTTTATTACTTCTCTATTTCCAGTATTTTTATATTACTTTACTTTCAGCAACACTAGTGACTCTAACTGTTGCGAGATGCATATAAAACAGTAATAAATTATTGTGTAGCACTCACAATTGTTATCAAATGCTCCTTTCCCAAGATGCTGCATTTCTAGGCAATTTATCTTTGCATGTTTTTAAAAGGCTACTTTGCCGTCCTGCAGCAAAGCTCCTTTGCAGCAAACTGCTTTTGAAACCCAACATTCAGGCCACGTTATCTTTGAATAGCAAAAATAATTTAAAATATAAGTTCTGCTTTTGAGGTTTTTCAGCTAAAGTGACTACTTAGCATTCATACCACAGAGCAACAGAAATGCATCTTTAAGACACAAAGATCTAATTCAAAGAGCAGGCATATACCCATTATATAGATGCCACTTCAGTATAACAAAAAATATCTTCCATGGTTGCAATGTTGGATGTTAAAATCTTAATCACAGTTAAATGACTACAGCTGCAGAATGAGGTCCAAACACAAAAGTTCTTATATTTAAAAAAAGATCTGTGCACAGAATCAGCAGAAAGGAAAAAAAAAAAAAAAAAAAAAAAAGTATCTTCCATAGTTCAAAAAACCCAACAAAAACCAAAAATCTGGCATATAATGAGATCCATGTTTCAGTGGCATTTCTCTGGCTATCAGACAAATCATAAGGAAGTAGGAAGAGCTGGGATTCTATTGACCAAAGACTAGATTTCTTGTGTCAAATGCCACAAGAATGAGCTTTGGTGAATCTGCATGTAAACATGTGGATGGGAGGTGGCGGTGAGGAAACTTTCAAGACTAACAGCCTACAGAGTTAACAACTCCTGGTGCTCCCTTCCTGACAACATGTCAAGATGCAAAGCATAATCGAGGTCCAAGATGTAAGAGTTGTGGCTCCCCAAAAAATTAGAAACATTCTGAGAATTTACTACCATTCTGGTATCTCCCTTTCTTTAGTCCCAGTGTTTTTAAGTATCTTCTTCAGTGCTTCTGACTATCTGTGGTGTAGGAGCATACCCTAGACCTCCTTTCCCTTGAAATTAGGAACAAGAAAGGTCAAGCTGGACTTTCTTTCCATCTTGAGAAGTTAGTTGTAATAATTATTAATTATATTAAATCCTGTTAGCCTAGCTACAGGGAGCCAGAGCGAAAGAAAGTGACAGATGTCAGAAAGTCACGCTTAATAGGAGGTGACGAGGTAGCAGAACCTTTAAAAGACTCACCATCATCCTCCAGAGACCGCTGGCCTAGTTTTTAAGAATCTACAAATACTCCTGGTGACCGAGCCACTGTCAGGAGCAAGGAAGGGGTTGGCTCGTTAGTCCAAAGGGAATGTGACATTTCCTACGTGAACACACAGCCTCTCTGTGCCCAAATCACAAATACAAACCATGGGATGTTTAATCAATCAAGAATTGCTAAATAAAGACCAATACTTACCGGAAAGTTTTGACAAGATTTTTTAGCTCTGTGTAAACATCCCCTAGCGTAATCTGAAGAGGGCCCAGAACTGCAGGTAATCTAAAAGGCAAGAAACACTGGTTAATGTTCTTGTCTCCTCTTAATTTCTCCTCAAGTGAGGCTTCCATCAGAGCTCATTAAAGGTAATGAAAAGGGAAAAAAGTTTCTGTGCAATAGGTTTGGCATATAGCTTACATTTCAGATTCCTCTCAGTGCTTTTTGGGCAATATCTTCACTTTTACAACACTCTGCTTATAAAAATAAGAAGCTCTACTTTAGTGTGAATGTGAAGTAGAAATTGGATATAGTTTTACATGCATATTCTATTAAATTCTATGTCTGTTCTGATTTAACATTCTTACAATAAAAAAATGTTTTTCATTATAAATACTGGAATTTCAGGCTTCATAAATGCTTTGAAAGTTTATATTTGTTAAAAAATAACATTACAAAAGGAAAATTACATGCGTAACTGTTATTAACACAAAGAATATCTGCTAATCTTAGACTTGCGTATGATACAAAAAGGATGCAAAAGAAATAACACTCCATTGGAAATCTGATCATTAGAACAAAGATGTTAGCAGGGCAATCAGAAAACTTCAATGACAGTTTGCTTCCCTGCTTGAATGCATAAAACTTTGATAGAGAACACTGCAAACTGCACATACTGCTTAACTAGTTCTTGTTATTGCCAGCATTTGGGGATACCATCTTTTGCTTTTCACATATTTGATGTGGATTTAAGCTAAAACTTTTGCTTCTATTTGATTGTTTCATGGTTAACAACTTCCTGCATTTGAATATCCAGTTATGGGTACTGTGCTGATACTGTTGGAATTTTTCTAGCTGTTTTTATATCACTGTACATCTTACTAGAACTGTGTATTCCCACCAACTTCATCTGAACCAAAAAAATCAATTAAAACTACAATTAAGATAACAAGCACTATATACATAAAGTGCACACAGCTATATATTATTGTTTGCATATATATGTATTTATTGCTGATTTCCAGTACCTATTTTACATCCCTCAGAACCTGCTTTTAAAGAACTTAGTTTAGGCACTTTAGGTGTTTCCAGGAATCTGAGCGAAAGGAGGATGATAAATGAAGTGCTTTCTGCAGATTTTTTTGAAGCACGTATTCATTTTAAGCACTATATGTTAAAGCAACATTTAGATCAAGAAAACACAGATACTTTCAGTGTAATGGCACAGCTGATTTCTAACTACTGACGAGCAGGAACATGCTGTCCTGCCAGCCTTGAATGCTACAACTTGTCAACTAGAAGCTCTGGTGCATGTAAGAATGGACAAGTTTATCTTAGGGACCACCTCAGTAGTGAGATTCTGACATTACCTCAGCAGGTTGTGAAAACGGACATTTGCTACTCCACCATAGCATGATGGTGTCAGAAATAATTTCTGTAGGGCAATACTGGTTATGAATAATGCCACCCAAGAAAAGGTGAAGATATCCTTGCACAGTGTGTTCATTACTTAAAAGGACGATTAAATCACCAATTTCAGCTTGACAGTTACTGAAGAAAGGAATACTTACGCTTTTCTCAGTTTTTCGAGGACAATTCGCTTTCTAATCTGCATTTGTGCATTTGAATCAACAAGTGGGAATGGGAGGTCTTGCTGTTGATCATCCTGTATTACAATATTAAAACCTTTAATTACATCCTAAGATTTAATTGCAGTCAATGCATCAAAATAGTCATAGCTTATCAACTGTTGTTTAAACATATGAAAACTCTCTTCTCTGAACAGAAAAAAACAGCCAGTAATGTCTTAATGGATAGAATGCTGGTTAATTTCACCCACCACAGAGTTTGCAGCTAACCTGCTTTACCCCTTTCCTTGTAAAGCCATATGCTGATACTTTAATTCAACTAATGGTAAACTTATTCAAAATTAAATCAGTCTGAATTTTTTTACAAAAAGCAATTTTAAAAGCAGTACTATGAAAGTTATACCCTCTTATGCTCATAATACACTTGACCTTTAAATGCAAAAGCAATTTCACATGCTGGCACAAACTGTACAGCCTACCTAGGATAGTTAATGTACTGTTTTACTGTAATGACAAGAAGACCTGGTTGCTGTCAGATGGTCTGTCTACCCTGATAAAACTTCAGACCGCTCTATATTTCTCTAGTTCTGCAAATCCTCCAGGCTTTTTTCCCCCAAATTGTCTACGCTGCAGCAACATATCCAAGTAAATCAGCAAGCACCAGCTCAGAGAATTTTAACAATAAGTAATGCCAGAGATCTAGTCTGACTCAGAAGAAGAAATAAATCCAACCTCAAGTATTCTCTGTCATGAATTAAAGGCAAAAAAAAACAACAAAAAAAACCAAACTAATATAGATTTTTTAGGTAATGAATAAAAGGTGGAGGATCAAAAAAATCCAGTTCCTCTTTCACCCAAGACCTACTCTGTCCTGTAACAGGTTTGTTTCTTTTAAGTAAACCTTATTTATTTGCAAGACAGCAGTTTTACAGAAAGCCTTTGTTACAGAAGTCCTTGTCCTTCCATCACTTCCCACTCACAGAAATCACCAGTTTTTCATATCAGTAAGCTATTCTCACATAGGGTTCTTCAACAGCTTCATCTCACTGCAATTATGCAATGCTACAGTTGTGGAGTTGTAAAGATGATGAAAAGGACATGCCTGGGAAGTAGTGACAGTAGTTGTACTTCATCTTTCTACTAGGATTACAGTAGCAATAGTTCCACCTATTCTCATTTGTTACAAAAAGTGTATAGGGCCCATATAGATCTTAACTTCTATCCTATTCCCGATTGTCAGTACTTCCCTCTGCTTGTTTCAGTCCGTGTTCAGATTGTGCTCAAGAAAACAAGTCATCTTTCATGTTTCACAAACTGGAAGGCAGCTACCAGAACTGAATGCTTCCCAAGCAGTCAGATTCATTCTTATCAACCTAAAATAATTTTCTTCAATCTTATGGGATTGCTTTGAATCTATCCAACCTTCCTTTTACTATTTTACATTAATAGCTTGATATCACTGTGGCCATTTCCACTTACAAAGGCAGCAGCAAAGAGCTTGCAATGTGTACTTAAAAGCAGGATTTAAACAGCCTGGACACTGTCCCATTAGGCACTTACTTTGTCTGTACTTGAATGTTCATCTGTTTGTGTATGTGCTAACTCCTCTTCAGCCAAGATGCACTTTCCTTTATAGAACTCTCTTACTCGGAGTTGTAGGAACTCTGTTTCTTCTTTTAACTTTTCATAACTAGGCACAGGCTTAACTGTCTCACCTGAGCCCGTAAAAGGTAAGGAATAGTTCAGACTGTTTTCAGACTTCCCTACAGCAGCATTAAGATCTTCGGGTGTATCTAAGTCATCCTCATCGAGTTCTTCATTTTCTTGGTTGGCAGATGATAGGCATTCTGATGAGCATAAAGTGTAGTTTGGACCATACAAAAATTTTAAGGTTTCCTCAGTTCTCCATTCTCTAAGTGTTTGCTTAAGCAGTTCTAATAAACTGTGTTTGGCAGCCGAGGTAGGAACTGAATCCCTCGGTTCAATTTTTTCACGTTGCTTTGCGTCAGCTAGCATTTTAAGGTATTCCGCTCCTTTTTGGCTCACACCAAGGAAGACTATCTGTGAGGTGCTACAGGTATTTTCACAGTTCTCAGAAGCATTTGATTTTCCCGGAGTAGCATTTTTTGAGGGCGTTGCAATTATTTTCTTTTGAACAGTGCAAGCATGCATTTCTTCCTGAGCATCTAATTTACAATTAGAGAGTTGTTCGGTGACTTCTACTACATCAGAGTCTTCAGATTTAGGTCTGGAATAGATTTTCTGAACATCCTTCTTTTTGAGGATGCTGTTTCTGTGCAATTGCTGTGCAAGACTGGCTGAACTTGACTGACTTCCTGGTAGAACAGAAGAAACAAATTCCTGTTCGGTATCACTACTGCTATCGCTGGCCATGCCATAAGCAGCAGATTCACATGGATTTGAAGGTACCCTAGGATTTTCAATGTCAGAAGCTTTAATTACTTCATCACATAGTTTCACCTCTTCTCCAGATTGGCCACTGTAACAGAAAACAAGTCATCAATGAAATAAGAAATGGATGTTATGTGAGATTGGAAAATTATTATATAAAAGAACCATAAATGGAACCTTGTTCCTCTACAGTAGATGTGTACTTTTTTTGCTCAACAAATCATTTTTAAACTCAGAGTTCTAATGTTTTGCAATTAAGATGGCAAGTTTAAATGCTATTTAGAGAAACTAGTTCCCAGATGCTTACTGGCAGTTAGAGTAGCAAACAAGTTATTATTAAAGACAACAGATGTAAGTTCCAGTTTAGTATGAAGAATTTTAAAGTACTTCCACTTTGAAATGAAGATCAGTATCTCAATATACATATGAACATAGTACCTGAAAATCAGTAGGCCAGTAGAGCTTGTTTTTGGCATATATAAGTTTGCCATCTAATGGCTGGATGTTCCAAAAGAAAACAAACAAAGTCGCAATACACAGCAAGGTACAGAGAGATGACAGAGTAACGTGACTTCAATTGAGCTGATACTGATGTTTTAGAATAGGAAGTACAGAAGTTTTCATCACCTATAATTGGTACCACTTTCTTTATAAAGAATAGATGGTATAAAATAAAGTACAAACAGTGTATTTGTTTCAGATTTCAGCAGGCTCAATTATGACACATAGGCCAAGAGCAGCTGTACACTAAATCATGCAGGTCAAACATGCTAGTTTAGAATCACAAAGGAAAAGAAATATGACAAACAATCCTTCATCTAATAAGGTCTTTTCAAAGACTTGCCTTTTACCTGATATAATGTTAATTTGTTAATGCATTGATAGCTAGAAATATTAATGTTCAATGTACCTCTGTCCCTTCTTCAGCAGCTCTATGTCTGATGGTCTGCAAAAAGAATACAAGGAATGAAGACCTATTTTTCTGCTAAATCAGTGCTCTTGAAATACACAAACACAGAAAATACACAGTTGAGGCTGGAAAGAACCTGTAATGATCTCTTAGTTCAACGTCCTTTGAACAAAGCAGGGTTAGCTGGAGCAGGTCCACACGTACACATTCACAGAGCATAATTTGTGTGTTCCTGTAGCATGATACATTTAATAACAAATCATATAAATGTTAGTCAGAAAGGACCTCTGGAGGTCTCTAATCTGACCTCCTGAGACAGTGAGATTGTCACCAGCAGCAGATTAGGTCAGCCACATCGTATGTAGGTTTAAATCTGGAAAATCTTGAGGATTGAGACTTCCGAACCTTTCTGTGTATGCTGATTTGTTCCACCACTCTTAGAGCACACCTTTTTCCCCAACGTCAATGTAAACAACTGATACCATAATTTATGGCCAACACTGCTCGGTTAAGTTTTCTGATAGTAACCAAGAACAGCTCAGGTCTGTAGCCTACGTAATTATTTTTCAAGAAGTTGTAGACTGTTCTCAGATCATCCCTTGGTTTCCTCTTCTCAAACTAAACACGCTCAGATCTCCATATGTCACAAGGTCACTACAGGAAAAACAATCCTGAGTAGTTTGCAGAAAAAATACTCCAAATTGATATAGGAAATAGATTCTTCAGGATATCTTCGTTTGAAATTCTACTTGTTTAAGAAATTGAGTCCAAAGGCTCCCAGAAACACTAAGAACTGTTACTGAACAGATTCCAAAGGATTTCTTTCCAAATTTCTAGCTGCAGTTCTGCTTCATTTCAGTTATAAAGTAGTATCATAATGCTAATTATTTTATTCAACACTGATTATTGAAATCCACAATTGCCTTACGAATGACAGATAATCTTTTAAGCATGCCCTGAATATAAGTCAACGAAATAACACCTTAAGCTCAGACAGTATATATAAAAACAACAACACAACAGATTTTAAAGGATGAAAGTTGCACTTTTCACGTAAATTAACTGAGTCTGGAAAGTAAAGGTGATAAGATAGTGATTTAAACTACTAACTCCTAATAATTACTCTTTAAAGTTTTAAATGGTGGTTTTTAGCCTTCTCTATCAAGAGAATTTGAGATATTTTCACATGTAAATGTATATCAGTGTGTATATATATGTTTATGCAAACAGATATTACTAGCCATGCACTGCCTGTTGTTTGTCTTTGTTTGTTGGTTTCTTTTGGAAAATACGCCCACCCCAGCATAAATAATTAACTATGTCAAACATATCAAAACTCTGCTCTTTATGTTAACAACAAAGAGATATTAAAAATAGTTTCTTCGGAGAGAGCAAAATAATACCATGAAAACACTGGTAAGCTTACTTTAATATTTTACAGTTTTACCTAATTCTTCAGATCAGGCTGTTCTAAGCCTCTCCTCTCACTGACCCATATTTCATATAACTCCTCCTACTGTGAAACTGAGCTCACACGTTTCAGATTGTTTATTCTGTTGAAAGCAAGGGTACTTGCTTGGACAAGGAAAATGGAATAAATGAGCTGAACCCTCCCTAGGCAAGTATTTATTGTTGAGCAGTGACACCCAGTGGCTCGATTCATTATTTCCACACTTATGTTTCCTCATTTTTTAATACATTATAGCATGGACTATGTAATGCTTCCAAAATGTGTGTTGCAGTAATAACAGAAAATGGGCAATCTGAAATGACAGTTTTATGCAGGATAAGAAACTTCTTCATTTTGCAGACTTTCAGTCTAACTTTAAGCCCAATGCAAGCGCTCTGTTAAAATGAGAAAATCTCTTGTAACAGAGTAAGATGAATTATTCCTTTATCTTACATGACTTGTAAAAATCCAATCACAATGAATACATTTTAAAATTAATAGGAGTTCATTATTATTTATGACTGTTTTGCTGTCTAAACTAACACGGTCAAGTCTGTTGAGTAGTCATTACTAGAACTGGGCCACGTCAATTACAGTAATCCATATGGCAACAACATTTAACATGAACATCATGCTAAATTAACACGTTAACATCACTTGTCTCTGCTTCAGCCTAACCTTTTGGATGTATTGCAAGTAATTAATTAGCACTGCAGCTTGGGCAGAGAAAACAATATCCTTGAAATGAGCTACAAGTACATAAGGTCACACTTACACTTCTTCTTCTCGCATCCATACTGGACTCTTGGAAATTTGAGCTTCAAAATATTTAGATGCTTTATAGCAAAAGTTGCTGCAAAAGCACTGGAAATAAAGCATGGAAAACATGATTAAGGAAATCTTTAGTAATAATAATTTTGAAAAAACACCAACACACTCAAAGATCCTGAATCCTGTAAAATGGCCACGCAGTTTAAAAGACATGCAATAATATTCAGGTGTTTAACAGTGTAAATTCTGGTCAGCAACAGAACTTTGATTTTTTTTTTTCTGTAGTTTTCAATACAACTCCTCAAATTTTGCAGCACCTTAAAAAACCGTCTCGCACAGTTGCGTCAGAGAAGATGACAGAACACCCCAGCACTTTGCAGAGTCAAGCTTGGTAGCTTGGAGATGGAAATACACTACTTAGGAAATTCATAATCTATGAAAATTATTTTCATGAGATCCAAACGCATTGGTTCTGATTCAATCCACTATATGAATGCTGTTACAAAATGCATTTGTAATGTGGAGACAATATTAAATAGGTTTTAAAAACAGCTTGTTACCATACCTTTCTTTCAGTAATATCATAAACTCTGTTAGTTCTTGTTGAAATCCTGTACTTCTGTTTTGGCACCTAAAATGATATGCTTTCATCAGCAAGATTGTCACATTGTTACATAAAACTTTCCTCCTAATTCACATTTTCTATATGTGTAATGTGTTCAGTTTTAATTGAATTACATACTACAACCACCTTTTCTCTCAACTTCCTTGGTATTGTATCTCCTTAGACATAAGAACTGCAGTCTCTCATTATTCATTGACATCTCAGTAGACAACTTCAGGTCTACAAGAAAACCCCTGCTGGGTGAGAACCAATGGAGAAACCTTATTCATGTGTGACTCCACCACTATTCAGACAAATCCAGATGGGAGCTTTACATTATTACATTAAATGTAATAGTCTCCAAGTTCTGTTGGGATGTGTGAAGTCCAAAACTGTACATATTTTTTCATGATATTTTTTCCCAGATAACTGGTTGTAGCACAACTGGTATTACACCACAGGTTATTTAACCGTGCTCATAGTTCCACTTAAGCTCTGATATATTCTATTTAAGTGTGATTGATTTTGACACAAGTAATGTGTGTTTTTGGAGGGGATGTATTTGCAGTCAAAAAATGCTAATAGGTTCTTATGATAACGCTACTCATAAAAAAGCAACTTACATTTTCCAGTTTATTTTGACATAGAGGGTAACCACACAGTTTGATGATAGACCGTTCATCAACAATGTCTTTATAGTGAGATGGAGTAATACATCTTCCCTGCAAAGACAAGAAAATAGTTCAAGAACAAATACTGGAAGATCTACCATTTTTCATTCTCAAATGAAAACAAACAAATACATACTTTCCATTTTATAACAGTAAGTTTAATAACAGCACTTAGAACCTACCCAGTAAAAATGGTAAAAAGGTTTTAAAAAGTACACGCACTTATTTTTGCCCATACAAGCACATCATCATATACCTCTGGTGTGATACCTATTCTCACAATTGCCCTCTCCTTACATGTTATGCACACCTATTTGCCATCATATTTACAACCTTAACAGGACCAATCCTCCTATCTTCCCAGTAAAACTGCTACCAGATGAACCATGGGGTAAAGAGTACCCTTTAAATTCACAGAGGACATGATGTAGCACAAAGTATGCTAATAGAGAGGTTCACAATTGTATCTCATCCTACAAAATTGGAGCATATTTTCACTTGAAAATAAGGCAATAATCAATGGAGCTGACAAGAGAGAGTGCACTCATCCACTCTGAACTGCAGCCAATTGTTTGAAGAACTTTAAAAAAAACAGCTGGACACTGAGATACAAAATAATACAAAAACTTGCAACACCTACAGAATTCAGCAGGAACTCTTCAGTAATGTTCTCTTCCAGGAGCTGCTCAACAATATGCAGTGCCTTTTTCTCAAGTTCAATCTTTTTTCTAGTAGAAGCCTCCAGGGCTGCTTTCCTGTAACATAAGAGATGTCAAATGAAACAGAAGGCAGCTCCCATAAGCAATTCCCTAACTGAATATCTTCTTTTCTGGAACACAGCAGCTTGCATTTTCTGCATCTCATCGAGTTGGCCAAGCGGAGCAACACATGGAATATTAATTTTGTAATAACCACCACTAAAAAAAAGAAAGATTCCAACTTCACTTTTCTTTATTTTCTCCCCAGTCAGGAAAAGCATTGGCTTTTATTGCCAAACCACAACAGAATTATCCCAGTTTTGCATGCTCCCATTGGTCATGTATTTTCCTGTATCTTCCATGTATCTGCAGTGAGGCACGTTTTAATATATTCTCTTAATATCTACAGATTTTATCCTTTGCTGAATTTTATTCTCACTCTATAAGGCAGGCCGATTAAACCGCAGCAGGCAGGTGACAGAACAGAGACACTCCTCGTAGCTCTGCCTCCCCCAGGAAAGAAGTTCTCCCGCCATCCGTGTCACCACTGTGAGTCTGAATTCCTTTGGGCGGCTTTCCCTGCTGGGCGGCTGTCCGATGTCTGTGTGGGGAGCAGGTGGCAGAGGCACCTGTACTATGGCGCTCTGTGCTGCCTGACGGGGATGCAGCTTTCAGCCCCATTAAGATGTAGTGCACAGTGATGGCTGTGCCTATTCTAAGCAACACTGGGCTGACGTTCGGTTAAAAGACGCACGGCATCACGCCCCAAACCTGCAGGAGGTGGATGCTGGTGGTCTCTGGAAGTCAGTCAGCTCTAAGAAAGCCAAAAACATGGGAGGAAGAGAGTGCAGTTTCGGAGTGAAGCAAAGCAAAGCGAGCACCGTATGCTGTTTGCGAGAAATGGTACCTCTGAGCAGCGTCTTCATTTTTTGGAGCAGCTGACCTCTTATTTCCTAGAAATCAAAAACATGGACATGATTTCAGTACTTTTCATGGACTTTTCTTCCTTTAGCAATGGAAAACATTGGAACTTTTTAGAAATACGAAGATTTCTGCAAGCACAGTGGAACGCACAGAACCTGGCTTTTGGTGGCCGTGCCTTCAGCAAGGCAGTAACCGCTCAGCAACGTCACGCACAGCTTTTGTACCACTCCTGGGGTAAGCACGGCCTGCCCTGAGCTGGACACGGAGCCGCTACGCCCAGAACGCTACGCCCAGAACACGTATTTTTAAGTGACAGCTCCCTGCAAACAGAGACTCAGCCCAACACAATACGCAGCGCCCGATGGGGCTCGGGTCAGCCTCACCCGACCGCTTGCCGGGAGCCCGACCCCATGCAGCCGCTCTCTGGCCCCAGCCGCGCAGCCTGCCTGCACGAGCCGAGCCGCCATCGTCGCGCACCGCCAGCCGAGGCCGTTCTGCTGCCCGGCACGACGAGGAGCGCGAGCCCGCTATGCCAGCCTGCGGGCGGAGCGCGGCGCGGAACTCACCTGCGCGCCGCCGGCCGGGCCTCCCCTTCGCACTGCCCCCGGGCTTCCCGTCCGCCATCATGCTGCTGCCGGCTCCCTCCCTCTGACCTCTCACCGGAGGCGGAGCCGTGTCGGCCTGACCCGGGCCGGGAGCGAGGAGAGGCGGGAGCGCGGTGCGACCGGAGTGGCGCGGGTACGGGGTGCGCCGTGAGCGGTGAGCCTTCTTGCGGTGTGTGCTTGTTTTTAATTCAGCCCGGGTTAAAGGCTTACGTTAGCAGCCCCACGTGCTGGCCTGTATGTTGTATCCCACCCGGGGAAGCTGCTGAGCACTGTATTTAATAGAGGAGGGAGAGTGCTGGGTATTAGAGGCAGAAGGTCTGATTATTTCGATGCCGTACGGTGCCACTGGAACCACGGGGAAGATGTAATTAGAAAGTGGGTAAGGCCTGAGAGCGTGTGGGAGCTGAGCGGGCCGGTCCTGAGCGCCGTGTGTGCCGTCACGTGTCCGGGGGCTGGGAAGGAAAAACATCGGCACCCAGAAGCATATTTGGCACCCAGAAGCGTATTTAAATCGGTGTGAGGGGCTCAGTAACGTCCTCACAAATGAACGGCTCGTAGTGCCAGTGTGCGTTAATGGAGTATGTGATAACTGTGGAATTAATTGAAAGGTCAGGCTGGGAACGCTGCCGGATTGCAGGGAAGTACAGATGTAAACATAGGCAGCTGAGCATGGAGGGTTATTGTATTCTTTGAGCGTTAAAGTTCGCACACACGCGTCTTTATGCTACTGTGAGTTGGCTGGGTTTTGTAGGTATCCATGTAGGTGATTATCCAGGTGCTGGGATAGGTGGCCGAGGTCAAGTTTGAAAGGCAAGATGGAGGATGGTGTGTTGAGGGATCTGTAAGAACGCGGAGTCGGAGTGCTTTGATGAGCGGTTTGCTAATGATCCAAGGGCAGAGGTGGTGGATAGGCACAGTAGTTGAATAACAAGACTTAGGCTGAGGAAATTACTCAAAACTGTAAAAACAATCAAACAAATCCCCAAGCTTGAAGTTTTTAATTGTCACACCTAGAGATAAAGGACCACTTAATCAGCCAACCCAGACACGGCAAGGAAGTAAATGGTGTTGCATATGTAGTCTTGACTGGACTAAAACATTGTTGGTGCAAGGCAGCAGGCACCTGCATGCATTGTGCAGGGCAGCAGGCAGAGTGCTCACCCAATGTGGGTACCCCCATAAAGTGCAGCATGGGGGTCTGCTGTTGGTGCACAATGAGCCCTGATGTGCTCTGCATTAGCTGCAGTTGTCAATGTACGTGGCCCTGCAGTAGCTAAAAGATTGTTCTCATTTCTCTATTTGGCGTCTTTTTAATAACATGATTTTTTTTTTTCCATGTTTACTTCATGTGTTTTAATATTGT
>PPHD01017336.1:0-15100 GCA_002909625.1 Bambusicola thoracicus
AAAATAAAATAAAATAAAATAAAATAAAAAGAGACTTCAGTGGATGGAGAGGGGGATGAGGTCTATATTAAGACCCTCCAATGAAATGCAATTGGAAATAGACTGAGGGGAGAACATATAATAGCTATGATACTTTGTAGGATAAATTGAGAAGTGGTTTGGTGCATATTGACATGGGGAAACTGAAAACAGACTGAGGTAGGAAATGTTTCTGAGGTGCTGTTGCTGCTCAGATGTAGTTTCGGAAGTGAAGGACTCACAGAGAAGAACTGAAAATAGTAATGATAATGTCTTAGGAGATGTTCAGGTTTGGGAAGTGAGTGTGGCCTTGCTTTTCCTATGCACTCAAAAACCAGAGGGGGATAGGAGGAGTAATGAAGAGAGGAATGCAAGCTTGAACTGAAGGCGTGCATGCTGTGCTTGGAAGAAAATGAAATTTCGGGTCCAGTAGGAAAATAGCTCTTTCTAACCACTCTTGGCTGTTTTAATGGTGACGGTGCTGCTCTATAGCCTGTAAAATCATGATCTCCCATCTGTGCCTTTCTGTCTCAAGAAGGGAGAACTACATGACACACCAGGAACATAACCTGACACATCTCTGGTGGCACCGTCCACACAGTGGTAAAGCTCCTTCAGAGCTCTAACTAATTCAGGGCCTTTTCTTCCTAACTTAAAATGAGTTTTCATGTCCAGAGTTGCCTTTGGCTACTGTTCAAATGAATTAGGATTTCAGTATTGTCCTGGCTTTAGTAACTCACAGTAGAATGAACTTGGAGTCAGATCCTCATGCAGTTAAAATAAGTGTACTTCCGTTGTATTAAATTTAAACCCACCGGTGATTTTGCCAGGGAGATTTTAATGAGTTAGGAATGTGTAATGTGGTTGTATTTCAGACAAGATTACCAGCCTGGCTGGCTTGGTACCTCATGCCTACTTTTCCTATCATGGAACAAATAAGAAACACTTCAGCAAGCTGGTGAGAGAAGAAATCATCAATGCAGATTTCAAATGCACATTCCTTATCCTTGATCTGTTTGGTGTTTGGGCCTTGTGAAGAAAACATTGCAATGAAGGAAAATAGATCAAGGCATGTTTTCAAAGTCAGTGCTTTCACCAAAACCTTTCAGTCTCCTGGTTCATTTTTTTTTTACACCATGACCCTCTTGAATGTCATCTGCTCTTTTCCAGTTGTAAAGCCTTTCTCTTCCTGCTCCTTTCCCTTGCAGATCTCATCTCTTCTGAGCTGTCCTTTCTTCCTTCGTGAGCCTTCCCTCTTCCTCCTCCTCATCTGTCTGGCTCAATGGGGCTGACACCTTTGGTTAGTGTTATCAGGCAGATTAGAGGACTAAAATTAGTGGGGGTACTGGTGCAAATTCTTCTGGGTCAACAAGTTTGTTCTCAGTGGTAGCTCTTTCTGATTGCTCAGGGCAGTGATGATTGATCGATTTCAACTTTGTGGCTGAATGCAAGGTTGACTTAATGTGGGTTTAACTAGCTGAATACCAATCTAGATTGAAATGGGTATGTGGAGAATGAGGGGGAGAGAGTTTGGCATTATTTTTTTTGTTGGTGGACCCAAATGTTGTATATCCTGGCATTTTGGTGGACTTTCTGGGCAACGTAGGGCAAAAAATCATTATAATAGTCAAGTCAGATGCTTGAAATTCTGGCAGAAGTCCACTAGCTTGGCCTTTGGCTCATTCTAAGTTATTATTATTCTCTAGATAGCTGCCAATCCATCAAGGGTCTGTGACCTCATGGATGGGAGATGCTATGAGATTGTTCCTGCCGTGTTATTCTGTAAGCCTACTGCTTTCTTTCCTTCTGACACTTTCCCGGTGGTTGTCTGTGTGTCTTTACTGCAGGTGTCGTAATGAACATCCCTTGATCTTACACTAAAGGCCATGATCTTGCTAAATTTAATGTTTGGAATGAAATTTTTTCGTGTAAGTTGAAACCAGCTTCTGTAGCAGAACATGCATCATAAGATTTGTGCCTAAAATTTTAGCATCAAAGATATTACCGCATAGGTCTTGACTGTTGGCAGCAAAATAATCTGTGCTGTGGGTGCATATATTTGTGCCATTACTGCGGCTCTGCTTATTTACAAAAATGAAGAATTAGATCTTGTTTGCTTTATCATTTTATTTACAGCAGCATGAAAAATGAGGTTGTTTCAGAATATCGTTCATTTTGCTGTATTAATGAATGTTTGTGGGCTGTATGAACTGGTTAAAACCATTCATGCACTGTTCACACATTCATGGCTTGGAATTCAGTCCATGAATCAAGCCATATAATACAATAGTGGCGTCTTCAGGCAACTGTGCAATTTAATAGCAGCCCTCAACAAAGTAGGCTTGCGTTAAGTCTGTGCCATGGTTGACCTTCACATGAGGTTTTGCAGAGAAATCGGGCAATGTTTATCCATCTGCCTCATTCATTTCATGTTTCAGTGTCAGTGGGCTTAATAACGTCTCAGACTCCTGCGGGAGAGAGATGTATGTATTTTGAAAAGGGAAGGAAGAAAGAGTAGGCAACAGCAAAACAATCTCCCTATGTATTTTACCCGGAGTCCCAGTGGATTAGTGCTAGTAGTTTGCATTAGCAATGACAGTATAGATATGATTACCCTTCCCCAGAGACTGGCAGGGATGGAAATAGTGCTCCATTATATTACTTATTATTATTCTCCATGCTAAGTGGCACAGTGATGGGGAGCCAAAGGGCAGAGCTGAGCAGTGTTTTTTAGGCTAATAAAGTTGTACAAGGCAGGAGATGGGATTGTTAAAATGAAAGCTTTGTTCCGAGGTGTCTGAAAGTACATTTTTAATTCTTACTAAGCTGAAAATGTATTTTTTTTGTCTGTTGACTGTACTCAGTTTGAAAAATACGGACTTTCCCTTCTGTTAGCTTTATTGAAATTTTACACAAGAAACTCTTAATTGCATTGTGCTAGAGAGTGATTTCTCTCTGTGCAGACTGACACCTTCATTCTTGATTGAAGCATCTTCTTCCAAATGCATCTGATTTTTCTCAATGGATCACAGTTTGCATCCCATCTTTCCTTTCCTCCTCCCATTTAGCATGGTTTCCCGTCAAGCTGTATGACCTTATTTCCAAAGTGGCCTTGTTAGGAGGAATGCTACTCATTATATTTGTCCCAGAAAGCAGCAGGCATTTGTTGAGCTCTCTGACTAGTGCTGCTTACTCTCGGACCATGTTGAGCATCAGTTCTAAATTGTAAGAAGTAAACTCTTTTCACTGTAATTATCATAGAATGGCTTGGGTTGGAGAAATCTCGGAGATCGTCTTGTTCCAACCCTCCTGCCGTGGGCTGGTTGCCCACCAACAACTCAGGCTGCCCAGGGCCCCATCCGACCTGGCCTTCTTCATCTCTAAGGACGAGGCATCATTAATAGGAGCTGAAATTCTCATACAGTCAAGGCTCTAGAATTTTAGCTTTTGATGTATGAAACTGTGATGTTTGCAATTCACTCTTTACACTGTACTTGGTGAAAAAAAGAGAGTAGGTGGGAGAGAAATTTCCTTCACAGTTTCAAGAATTGTCTTGGATAATATATAAACTGATTTAACATTGTTGTGTTTTGTTCCCATTCAGTGAGATGTCCCCCCCTTCATCTAGATTCTGAAGATGACTTTTAACAGTCTTGTCCCTCTGAATTGGAAGGGAATAGTTGAAGTTCTGTACTTATTAATTAGTGGATATTCACTCAATAGTTAAGCAGTATTTAGAGCTCTGTTCTTTGCAAAAGCGCTCAACCTCTTTTCTTACGTGATATATCATCAACTGCAAAGTCTACAGCCATATTCCCATATTACCTATCAGCAAAGCCCAATGCAAGGGCTGGATTTGATTGTTTTTCGAAGTCTCTGTGGGTTGCTGGCATTATCCATCAATCAGAAAGCCGTGAAGGTGCCTGTTGTAGTGATGCCAGTTCCTTTTGCCCCAAACTACACGGCAAGCTGCCAAAACCTTGCAGGGAAACTCCAGGCATGCCAGCTCGATAAAAATGCAGATTTGAAGGCGGTGTAATTGAGAGTGCTCTGGGTGTATGTGGGCAAATCCGGTCAGTGCTCATGCTCGAAGTGCAGATTGTTGTTTTCATCAGCAGTTATGTTTTTAAGACCTTACCTGCGGAGCACCAGAACTCACTGTAGGGTCACTTTGCAAACTCTGGAGTGTGGGTGCATTTCAGAACAGCCAAGCTGGAGTTCACATTTTTAAAGGTTTAATACCCAACCTAGACTGATGTGTTTGCCGAGACTCGAGTAATGCAGGATTTCAAATACGCTTCAATCCTGTCGTTTTCCAGTAGTGTCACTGGGGTTGGCACCCTGGAAGGCAGCCTGTCTTTATTTACAAACTTTCATAGAGTTGAGGAGTAGGCATTAAAAGATAGAACAGGGAAAGCTTGCAAATTCTGTCCTCTGTTTCTAAAGTAATACCCTGCAGCATGTAAGTATATGAAAGTGAAATGCATTAGACAGTGACTGAGGTTAGAATGAGTGCTCTATATTTTGATTTCTGTTCTAGCGTGTACTTAAAGGGAATTATTACTGTATTAAATCTTTTAAACTTTATTCTTTGCCTGCTGCAGGTAATGGAATATATTGTTGCACTTAAAATCTTTATCTTGGCTTTTATAATGTACAGTATGCCAAGCTCCATCAGGAAGAAATAAACACTTTTGATCTAACTCTGATCCATGGCGCAGTTTACATGGTAAAAAGTCTGTTCTGGTGTTAAATGCTCTCATCTTTATTCATGTCCCGGGATGATTCAACCTGTGCTGTATGAATTTCCAGATTGGGAGTGCGTTCAGAACTTATACTGGCTTACATTGGTGCCTAGAATCATAGAATCATTATGCTTGTAAAAGACCTCTAAGACCATCCAGGTCAACCATCAACCCTCCTCCTTTATGCCCACTAAACCATGTCTCTTGTGCCACATCTTCCTGTTTCTTGAATGCCTCCAGGGACTGTGACTTGCTGTGCAGCCTGTGCCAATGCATTACTGCTCTTCCTGAGAATAAATGTTCCCTAATATCCAACCTGAACCTCCCCAGTGCAACTTAAGGTCATCACCTCTCATCCTATCACTGTTACCTGGGATAAGAGACAAACCCCCACCTTACCAAAACCTCCTTTCATGGAATTAGAGAGAGCAATAAGGTCTCCCCTGGCCTCCTCCAAACTGAGCAATCCCTGTTCCCTCCACCGTTCCCTATAGGACTGTGTTTCAGATCCTTCACTGCTCTATTGCCCTTCTCTGAACATGCTCCAGGGCCTCAGTGTCTTTCTAGTGAGGAGCCCAAAACTGAAACACGGTACTTGAGTTGCAGCCTCATACAGGCAATGATCACCTTCCTGTTCCTGCTGGCTGCACTAATTCTGATACAAGCCATGATGCCCTTGGCCTTCTTTGGCCACGTGGACACACTGCTGGCTCGTGTTTAGCCAACAAAACAGACAGGGATTTTCTGTTAATGTCCACCTAACGTGGTTATCCTCATCCACAGGGCTTGATCTGAGAATTGGTACAATTGGGCTGAAATTGGCTTTAATAACCACTGGGGAATGTTGAGAAGGTGCAGAGAGGTTATGGGTCTGTCAGATTGATGCTGTTTGCTAGGAGATGCACTTGGATGCATTGGTTGCACTTGGATGCAGAAGATAGATATTGCACTAAGGGACATGGTTAGTGGGCATTGTGGGGATGCTCAGATGGTTGGACTGGATGATCTTAGTGGTCTTTTCCAAACTTAATGATTCTATGATTGCTGGTTACAGAGCTGGAACTGCTAACACAAAACCCCTATTTGGAATCCTGAAATCCTACAAAAATAACAGAGTGAGAATAACATCTCCCTCCAAAAGCTGGGAGAAGCAGCTCACCCCTCTGGGAGGCACGCTAGTGGTAATTGCTGCATTGAGTTCCTTGTATTTGTTCATTCTTACTGTAAATTAAGATACGAAGATTAGGGACTTGTCTAACATGTAACTTGATGAGGTTCGCAAATAGACGTGTGTCTTCAAAAAGTCATTTAGAGCAATTACTTTAGAGCAGTTCTTTGCTGATGGAGATGAAATACACTATTAAAAGTAAAAAAGGGTAAGACTGGTGCAGCACTTATTTTTCTAATGTACTCCAGCTTATGGCTTTTTTCCTTTAGAATGACAGAAATCCCCAGTTTGTTCCGACTATTTCTCTGCATTAGCAGTGATTCTGAATTGCTGAACACATTGCTTTGCTCTTGCAAACCTTATAGCTGAGGGCTGGCTTCTGTAGTCAGTCTGTATTTAGATTGATTTTGCTCACTGTGGTGCAAAGACTTGAGAACCACGTTTTAACATTTCAGCGTGTGCTTTCATTCTTAGAAGGGTGGCCCTTTGCCTTTTCTTTAGGAAACTGCATTTCCACAGGGGAAGCTTAGAGTGTGACTGGGGCCACAATATGCAAAGGCAGCCACAGAGGGACACATGGTTTGCTCTGCTGTGCTTGGACCACTGGCTGGTGGCTTCCTGCAGGCAGCAATTCAAGACCTAATACCTACTCAGGCCAAAGCTTATGTAAGCCCCCAGGAAGAGAGAATGCATTTTTGCAGAGAGAAAATAGCAATTTACTCTTCTGTCGGTGAAATGACACAATACAGAATTTATATTTCTGTTTGCTTCCCTTACCAGCTGCCTACTCATCTTCAGCTCACTTTGGGTGTATCCTCCACGGGTCGGTGCCTTTCAGACTCTGCAAACAACCCTCCATAGCTAAGAAGTCATTGCTCTTTGCAGTTTGTACGACGTACTCATGAACTTCCAGGGATGCCTTAACTGCTCTCAAGCAGTTGTTGCATTGTTTGTGATGACTCATTGCCTTCCTAAGGAGAACTGAAATCCCATCTCTAGAGCCACAAGTATCTGTAGCTGTCTGTGGCAGTCTGTTAGCTTTCTCTTTGCAGTTTTATGCACTGTAGCTGTGGTGAAAACCCACACTGTGCCTTAGCTGCATAGCATCTCTCACTCACTAGCTGAGATGATCTCCATGTGCTTAAATTTCTCATTCTAGCAACCACCCTCATTTCCAAGTCAGTCTTCATATTGAGAGTTGTCTGAACTGCAGGAGAAAACAGAGGGCCTTCTCCATCGCACCGTGTTTTGCAGCATCCTGCACCAGTTTTCAGTGCATTTTATTACTAATTAAAACAGAACTTTGAGGTTGTGGTGGTTACTTTTCTCACGTAACACCATCCACTGAAAGGTTTTGTTTGCCAGCCTCCATGTCTAGAAGTGCTGGAACTGGCTGCCCAGAGAGGTTGGATGGGGCCCTGGGCAGCCTGATCTGGTGTGGGGGTAACCAGAGCACAGCAGGAGATTTGGAACTAGATGATCTTTGAGGTCCCTTCCAACTCCAGTCATTCCATGATTTTATATGATGAGTGTGTATTCATGGTAGCGCTGCCACTTACCATGTACTGAAGAAACACTTGTGGATGTTTTACAGACACTGATCAAAATCATGTTTGAAAACTGGCATGGAAGGCCACGCTAGTAGTGTGTGGACACCAGGAAGGATTTGAATCCATGGCTACAAAAGCAAAGCTTTACTCCATTAAGCTGCTGCAACAGCAGTTTTGACATCAGAGTGTCTCCTGTGGCAAAGCACAGTATATGAAAGCTGCTTTCTTGCATTAGCAGATTTATATAGCCTTCAGATGAGTGCTGTGGCATCGTGTTTTGCTTTACAAAAACAGGCCTGAACTGAGCACCTCATTGTGTTATGGGATGTTATGGGCGAGCTTTAAAGATGCACACGGTTCTTAAACAGCGGAGTCATCAGTCTAACAGCATGATATCAGAAAAGGGGATGAGGGAAAAAGTATTATCCACGTTGTTGCTGAAACAATGAATGATAAGGTGTACAGCAATGTATCTATTGAACAAAAGCAATCGAAAATGAACTGTATTATTTCTCACTCACTTGTTCTATTGGTGATTGAGGCATTTCAGAGCGCAACCAGGAAAATAATAGGGTGCTTTCACAATGGTAGAAGTTTAACAAATGCTCAGTCATTCATCCGACATCATTGCTGTCGTTGGTGAGAGCTTCAGTGTGTGCTATTGATGCCTTGCTGCATTCTTATTGCCACTCTCTTTTTCAGATTCAATCCCCCTGCAATGCAGGACTGAACATTTCAATTTGCTACCTGTAGAGTCGTATTGAAATGCTCAGGCTAAAGCGCAAGATGATTTGGGGTAAGGCAGAAAGCAGAGGCTTTGTGGAAGGCATTACACACACAAATCCTCCAACAGGAGCTGCATGCACTAGTGTGTCTCCTGGCTGTATATGATCCAAAGAGGGTAGATGGTGTTTGTCAGTAAAATATTCTCAGGGGATGTTGTGAGGGATTAGAACTGCCCAGGGCAGTGGTAGAGTCAGTGTCACTGGAAGTATGCAAGAAAAGGGTAAGGTGGCACTGAGGTACATGGTTAGTGGGCATGGTGGGGTTGTCGTAGGATAAGTACTTTTGCATTGCGTGCACACCTGAATCCTTGTTAACCTGAAGTTCCCTTTAAACTGTAGAGTTTGATTTCACAGTCCTTGTGCTTAGCAGAAGTTTGTGTTCGAAGTTGGTATGCTTCAAAGAGCTTAGTGGAAGTTATTGATCCAGTGTCTATTATGCAAAATCTCTAAGTCCCTCCTAAAGCTGGAAATACAGTAGTTACGTTCTTAATTAGACACATGCTAATAGTTCTGTGGATTTACATCTCTGCTGGTTAGTCTGACATTTCATAGAATCATAAAGATTGGAAGAGACCACTGAGATCATCCAGTTGCAACTGCCAACCCATCCCACCATGCCCACTAACCGTGTCCCTCAGTGCCACATCTCCACCTTCCTTGAATGCCTCCAAGGAATGGTGACTCCCCCACCTCCCTGGGCAGCCTGTTCTAATAGCTCACGACTCTACAAAAGAGTTTTTTTTCCTAATATCCAACCTGAACCTCCTCCTGGTGCAACTGAAGGCCATTACCTCTCGTCCTATCACTGCTACCTGGGAGCAAGGGGGCTTCAGTCTGAAGATTGTAGCAAGTCGTGTTCTGAAAGATTCATTGTCCCGGTTTTTTGGATAGAAAAACACAAAAAACAACAGATGGGAGGAGAAGCACTAAATAGCCTGGCGCAACAAGAGGTCAAACTCTCATCTCCTGGTGCGTGCTCCCTGCATCTGACCTCTGCAGACCTGCTCTCTGGTTGTATGTCTGAAGGCTTCTCAAGACTGAAAACAATCAGAGCAATGAAAGCAGTAATGTGTTAGTTTGTAGAATACGTGAGAGGGAATACAGTCCATTACCCCATTCTTTGTCCAAGCGATGACCTTTATATTTAGCTTTGAATGTAACGCTGTTAATAATAAGATCATTTTCGCTGCTGTATTTGCTCTGGGCTCTGTTTCTTAGTTTCTCATGCACTTGTGGGAAGCAGGAACACAGAACACAGAAGCAAGTTAAAATTGAGAGTGTTTAACATAGAGGATGGGGCGAGTTGGAAACTGCTTTGGCTGTTGTCCATGTGATGCTGTTGTAAGTCCTCGAAGCAGTGTGTGGCTCTAACGGCAGCAGCAACAGACAAGAGGCAAATAGGAGAGATGAAATTTAGCCTTGATGCCATCTTTTCCCAAACTTCTGGGACAGTACTTTTGTAGCTGTTTTTCTTCTCTGATGATTATTCAGAACCTCCAACTGGCTTCAGAAAAACATCTTGAAAGCAGAAATCCAAATCTGTACAGCATATGCAGTGGCAGCAGCAGAAATGCCACACTCCCAAGTATGGTGTGGCCAGGCTTTAGCCTATTCTATCCTAAAATGGCCTAAAAAGACCTGCAGATGATCGGCAGACATAGAATAAACTCATCTTCTGCCTGGATCCAGTCCAGGATCCTAGGGATGAAGGGCTTGAGGCATTAGAAGCCCCTTTATTGTCAGGCTGAGACACAGCCTTCAAGGCTTGAGTCTTAACCATCAGCAGCATGCTTTGGCCCCTTAGGATCAGTAAATATTCAAGTTAGCATGTGCAGGCCTCTTTAGGGTTTATTTCATTTTCATTTTGAAATGTTGTCAGTTAGTTAAACATACAAAGGATGCTTGCTTGTATTTGTCAGGAAATAAGAGCAAAACTCTTGGAGCTGAAGTTTCTTCTGTCTTGATCACCACGGACCCCTGAGAGGAGTATTATAAACATTGTCTCTTCCTTTTCTTTCTTGTTCTCATTTATATTTTGTATTCCTGTGGCTCGCTATGTACAGATCAATAGCTATTTGATTCTGCTTTTAAACGTTCAGCTTTGAATGCAGGCATTAAGTTACCTTGAAGAAGCTGCTTCAATTTTGGTAATCTCTAGGCTTGGTGCTGATATTAGCAGGTGCAGCACTTACTTGCTTCACCCTTTTTTCCTGATCTTTCTCAGTGTGTCCTCCCTGGGCCTTTGTGCATATTCTTGCCCAACATTTCACTCATCCAGTAACCTCTGAGCATTCGATCATGGAATCATTAAGGTTGGAGAGACCACTAAGATCATCCAGTGCAACTACCACCATGGCTGACTGTTCTAGACCATGTCCCTCAGTGCCACATCTCCACATTTCTTGAGCTCTTCCAGGTTCAGTGACCCCACCGCCTCCCTGGGCAGCCCGTTTCAATGCATCTCCACTCTGAGAAGAAATGTTCCCTAATATCAAACCTGAACCTCCCCTGCTGCAACTTAAGGTCATTGCCCCTTGTACTGTGCTCCATTCTGGATGGCCAGGGGGCTTTTTTAATATTCTCCTCTTCCCAGGAGTCATAGACAGCAGATATTTCCTAGGAAAGTTTATGCACCCTTCTGTTGAAAGTAAGCATCAGAGCCTTCTTGTTTGTCTTTGCCCTCCTCATCTCAATCCTCCATCTGAATCATACAGTTATTAAGGCCGGAAATGTTACCAAGATCATATAGTCCACCGTCAACCCATCCCACCATGCCCTATCATCAGCGCCACATCTCCATGTCCCTTGAACACCTCCAGGGACAGTGATGCCACCAGTTCCTTGGGCAGCCTTCTGCATCTCAAATGCCATCACTATTGCCGTTAGTGCCCAACCTGAGCTGGATTTGCTCCTTCCACAGCACACTCAGCTAATTTAGGGAAGTACACTAGAATAATCTGATCACTTGAAGGAGAAAAGCTATGGACCCTCCTCTGATACGTTATGTGTAGATTGCATGCCTCATTTGTTAACGGTCGATATATGGCCCACTTGCTTGGAAGCTGTGCAGAGCGTGGGCATTTAATTCTGAAGCTGTTTCAGTTGGCATTTCTTTAATAAACTTTCATAATTCATAGACTCTGTTTTACTACTTCTCCTCATACCCCCAGAGCTTGTTCTTGCCAGCGATGAAGAAATGAGATATTGAGTTGTTACTCTCTTTGATGAAGTCAGTAAAATCCATTTGTCTTGTTAAGTGAGTAGCTCCACATGGTGTGTTGTACAATCGCAGATTCTTCGTTTTGGGGTGAAAAACAATATCTGAGACAATGATTAATTATCTGAATGTGTTTAAAAACGGGACATGATTTAGCAGAGAGTTGTTAGAGTTAGGGTAGCATGGTTAGGTTGTGGTTGGACTCGATGATCTTTAAGGTCTTTTCCAATCAGAGCAATTCTATGATTCTATGATCTGAAATTCAGAACTGGACCAGCTAGTACTTCAAATCACATATGCTTGCCCATAGCTGCTTGTATCATATTGTTAAGGCAGCTCAGTGCAGTCTGCAGCTGTAGCTGCAATTTCAAGGTGATGATCAGTAATTATCAGATGATGATTGCTCTGAACACTGAACATTTTGTTATTTTTAGATGACAGAACTTATCTTTTTTTATTAAAAGAAAAAAAATCCAAACCCACACACATTGCATCACTGATAAAATTATGTGATGGGGGGGAAGGGAACCTGTTAAAGGTTGTTTAGTTAGTATAGTGACTTTCATAAGAAGCAACCTGAGTTCTGCTTCTTTATATTAAATAATCTCATTCCGGGACCACAAAACCTGTTTCTTCTGGTTTGAGGGATGTGAATTTTGATGACAGCTTCCCATGAGGACTGAATTCAAGCTTCAGAGAGAAAGCTTTCTGAATGATCACGCTGTTTCCAAAGTCTTTGTGTTCTTTTTTTATGTGACTGTATGAAATTGCCCAGAGATGTGGTGGAAGCCTCATCCCTGGGAGACTCAAGATCAGGCTGGATGGGGCTCTGAGCATCAGGTCTTGCTGTAGGTTTCCCTGTTCATTGCACGGAATTTGGATCAGATGGCCTTTAAGGGTCCATTCCATCTGCAACTATTCTATGATTCACATTCTTCTTTTCTGCATAAATGCTTCAGATTCAATAAAATTGATACCTGCAGAAGTAGCAGCTCTACCAACTCTACTCAACAGCAGCAACCCGTGACTCCTTAGAGGTGGATTTTGGGGCGTGAGCTGCTCTCACAACTTCTGTAATTTAGATGAGGATCTATATCCAGAGTTTTCCAGGTGTCAACTTTGCTGTTCTGATTACAATTAGAATTAGTATTACATTCAGAAATTAGATGCTTTGATTCTTCAGATTGTTTCAGTGCCAGACTGAGTGGATCCCAAGAAAGTACAAAGCTTATCCTGCTAAGCTGTGTTACACTCAGAGGTGGGGAAATATGGGGTAGGGAGTTTCTGGGAGAGTTCAGGTGGGAGCCGTGTATTAGGAATTTTGAAGTCATGTTCTGTCTTGAAGAGTTTGAAAAGTCCCAAATTCAAAGTAATGTTTGAAATTTTGGATAACGGCCATTTCTTCTCTGACAATCAGTTTTTACTTTAAATGCAGTGAATGGAAGAGGAGGGTGAGTGTAGAGCAGTCTATTTTCAAGGTAAATAAACCAGCAGAAGTACAAACCTGATCAGGACTCAGCGCTTTGCTATCATTTCTTCCCAGGCTTCTGCAGGCTTTGTCTTGCAAGTGGGTCTAATTAAAGGA
Source organism: Bambusicola thoracicus (assembly GCA_002909625.1). Lineage (NCBI taxonomy): Eukaryota > Metazoa > Chordata > Aves > Galliformes > Phasianidae > Bambusicola > Bambusicola thoracicus. Next base: position 13,069 of record PPHD01017336.1, read on the forward strand.
AAACAGAGGGTGTAGAGGAAGCCCGTTCTCCCCATCACGGAATACTCAGCATAGCCCTGTGATGGCAAGCAGGCAGGTTGCACAGCTCCTGGCTGCCTTCTGGCATCCTGATTAGGAGGGATATCCTCACTTGGTGCCTTTGTTGTTTATTGTGACATTTTGCAATTTGCTGTTTCCCTCAGCTCTCAGGCACTTATTATAACTCGGCTTTACAATATGACCGAGGCCAGGCTTTTTATTCTTTATTTTCACCTGCTGTGATTCTCAAATTGCACCTTAGAGGGCCACTGTCAAGGGTGGTGCTTCCAAATTTAATCTAGCTTGATAATAACTGTGCTTGTCTATTAACTCTCTTCCTGATCATGAAAAGCTGTCAGCCTCCCTTAGGAGAGGAGTGGAGTTGTATTGAAATCCAGTCTAGATGAAGATCCCTATCACTGTTAATTCCTACTACAGGTTTTTGCTTTGGGCTTGTTTCATACCAGCATCTCCCAGAGATTTGTTCAGATTTATCTGTGTGTTGGGGTCACTGTGAATAACCATTTCTAAATAACTCAGCCCACCACAGGAACCTCCAGACCTGGACTTAAGGGAAGAATCTCATCCTGGTTGCATATACTGTCAAAGCAATTTGATAGAAACACTTCTATTAATTATCTCAACTTTCCCGCCTGCTCTTGAGAGAGGGATGTGACAGAAGGCTGTGTCAGCCAGGACTGACCAAATGAATTTAAGGCTTTCTTCTCAGCTCATGTGTCCTGATTTTAATACGTGACATCATGTGTGCGTACGAGCTCTTCTGTTGATACATCCCTGTAAGTAAGCCTTAGGTTTTGTATTAACTGCCAGCCTTGTTTCTTGTTTCTCATTTCTATCTATGGCCAAGGTTTGTTGTGTCCTGACTTACCCAGCAGAAAATCTTACCCACCTACAGCACAGCAGATACTTATGGGTGCCCTTCTGCTGACACCAGTATGGACCTGATATAGCTTTTTCTCATGCCTTAATTCTTCTGTTGACCAGACAGACCATGTGTGTCGAAGGCTCAGAGGTAGCTGCGCAAAGGGAACAGTGGAAAGGACATGAAGAGGTTGGAAACATTTTCATTTATTAGTCTGCAGCAGCAGATTTCCTCGAGTCCCGGGGAAGCACAAAGCTGCCTCCTAAGGAAGCAGTGCCCCAGCTTTACCAAATAGCTTTGATTCAGCTTTGAGCACTGCCAAAGCCATCGCATGCGGTTGCCAGTAGCAGTGAGGATGTACCTCCTGCTGAGCTGCTGAAGGATCTGTTCTGTGGACCATGTGCTGAACAGAAACAGCATGGGGAGGCTGCTCTCAGTCACATCACAACAGTAAAAACCACAATTTGGGTTGCTAAGTGTGATTATTTGCCACGAGCCAGCGCTGACATTTCCAATTTGGAAGAGTTACTGAAGACAGAAGTCCTCAAAAACTCTTTTTCACTTTGGAATCTCTTCCAGTGCCTTACCAGGGTAAATTCCCATGGCCTCTCTAGATTAGAGTAGATTCAGTGGTGTAACGTTTTGGGGTTGGCATTGTTTTGAAGTTCATTTGTGATTGCTGTCTCTTGCAGAGCAGTAAACCCCCAGGATTTTGATTTTACTCTATGAAAACAAAGTGATGTATGAGAAATGGGTCTCACCTTGCCATGATCAGCTCTTCACAAACGCATATCGTCTTCCTGGAGACGTTCAGAGTCAAACTGCATCCATAGAGGCAATTCATCTTTCTTTTCCCATTGAAACTGCAGTGAAATTCCATTGTAAATCAATAAAAGAAAAGTTAGTCCTTTTGCTGTAGTTGGGGATGTAACAACAACATCAGATTGCATTTTTAGCCTCTGGTCTTGATTGTCTCCTTCATAATCACCACAGTTCTTAGGCAGTTGCAAGCAGTGGTAGATGGCACAGAAACATCTGTTAAGCTGTGATAATTTGGTGCTTCCTCTGCAGAGGGAAACTACAAAAGCCAGAGGTGAAGAAAGCAGATTGGGTCATCCAGCCAGCACCAAA
>PPHD01017337.1:0-15099 GCA_002909625.1 Bambusicola thoracicus
GCTTCCCTTCCTTCCAATGTATCGACTGCACTGCTCAGCTTGGTGTCATCTGCAAACTTGCTAAGGGTGCACTTGATGCCATCATCTGTGTCACTGATAAAGATGTTGAAGAGCACCGGTCCCAAGACCAACCCCCGAGTGACACCGCATGTGACCGGTCTGTACCCTGACATGGACCCATTGATCACAACCCTTTGGCTGCATCCAGCTAGCGAATTCCTAATCCACTGATGAAGGAAGTGCCTGTTCATATAAAAAAAACTCAATTATACTTTTTTTTTTTTCACGGAAATCAAACAAACAACTTTTTTTAGACATTATGACAGTTTGAAGATTTTTTATTCTGCAAGCAAACAGTAAAAATTGACCAAAAAAAAAAGAAAAAGAAAAAGAAAAGAAACAGTAAGAAAATTTTGCCTACCACTTCTGTGAAATGTGACATCTTGCCCTTCAGTACGTGAAACTTGTGAATTCTTTAGGTTGTACAATGTTTCTCCATTAATTCACTCAAGCACTTTCTTCTGTTGTGGTTGATATAAGCTCCAACCATCTGTAAAACAAATAGCTGAAGGTCAGATGCTAAAGCATTTATCATAATTAAAATCTCTACACTCTTGGTCTTTTCTTTTTGAAATGTAACCTGTGTTCCTAGATTATTTGTTGTTTCTGTTGTTGTTGTTTCTCTTTCATTATCTGCTAGCTGAAGTCATTATCTGTAATTTAAGAGCAATTAATTTTTATTAAAACATAATTACGGAAATCATTTTCTTCCTTCTAATGCAATCTTTGTTAAACTAAACTCAATAAAGAAATCCATACTAAATAAACAAACTAATGAAGAATAATATTTGTTTTACCAAAAATGATAGCATTCAAAGTCAAGAACACTGGTACTTGCTGCCACAACAAGGTTGGATACCTGCAACTCTGCTGATAAAGAGAATAATCTCTCTCTATTTGCTTTCTTTCTTTAAAAAATAATAAAATCCCTTCTTTGATCTTAGAATGCCTCCCTGCTGAGCTGGGATCGATCTTCAAGAAGCACGATTTTTAACTCTTTGCAACCTTGAATCTGTATATGTTCTGAGAAAGGGACCAGACAGGCTGCTTTTTGAATTTGGACAGATATCTCTAGGCAGACTTAGCTTGAAGATTGTGTTTTCAGGATCAAAGTAGCCTGAAACAAAATCTTACCTTCACCCTACCTTCTTTTGCATTTCTTCCGTTGTTATTCACTGTTCACAGTTCTCAAACGGTAGCATACTACTCTAAAAGCAGTCACTGAATCCAGTTCCTGCTATTGTAGTTGACCAAATCATAGAAAATCCTTCACAGATTTAATAACCTCTCTTCTGAAACTACTTACAGTGTCCTCAAGAGTCGCATTAGAACTGAATTCTTCTGATAGTCTAAATTTCCTTTGAATTTCTGGCCTGCACTTAATCATGGCCTGTTGCTTTTGTGCCAGCTGGAGTCTTTAGCTTAGGTAGATCTCCTCTTACTATATTGTTTTCCTTTTCTGAGCCTTCATCTTCAGCTAAAAAATCAAATCCTTCTCATCAAGGTTAAACTGTGCCATGACAGACAAATGTAGTGTTGTTTGAGAAGGATATTGGACTAGGTAACCTCCAGAGGTTCATTTCCAAGACACATTTCTGTGATATTTGCATAGGAAAAGAGACTGAATTTGTATCAGTTTTGGAAACATATTAATTTATTTCTCACCTGCTAAATCTAAATGAAAGGCTGCATCTACATTGGGAAAAAATATTTTACTTTTAGATATCATATATGAACTGTATAAATCCTTTACTTGAACTCTTGCTAGTTACTGGGTGGTACAGAAGCTGTCAGCTGTACTACATCAAATAAAGTTACTCCTTTGAGCATCTATGAATATAAAAATACTGGCTTGATTTTAAATGTGCCATGAAAAATATCTCAAACCTATAGTTCTTGGCCAAAAGTAAGAGAAAAGATGGTAGGTAGGTAGGTATTTAAATTTGAGATTTTAGTATGGTTCAGCAATTTCGGGTTTAAGACCAACACCAATCTCTTGTAAAGGTAATTTCCTTGGAAAAATTGTCATTCACATTATTGTCTTTGATTTCCCTCTTTTTTTTTTCCCTTCTTTTTTTATGAGTAGCTTTTTATATGGCTAACAGTAGTCTGGGTAAAGTGACAAAGCAACAGCAATTATTGAAACATCAAAGCATATTCCATGCTTCTCCAATGTAAATTCAGCAAAATCTTTGTCATAATGCAATCCCCTTTTATATATAGGTTCCTTTGAATCCTTTGTTATCATTTAACATGCCTGTGGAATTCCTTGTTATCCAAGTAACTGTTTTCATCCAGACATAATTTGCTTTCCATCTTGTACATGCTCTCATTAGAATACTGTAGCTGAATTTTTCTTCTCTGACAATATGGTTAAATTCTGTGGGATCACTATAATGAACTGTTTGTTTTTTATAGATCTCTGTATTTTTGTTTATAGTGTTGTTTAGGAAGTTCGTGGAATGAATGTAAATCTTGTATATGATTAAGAAGTTTGTACTTAGTGCTATGAATGAAAACCATAAGATTTGAGAGGAAATAAAAACAATACCTAAGTAGTATTCTTGGAACGCTAATAAACTTTGGCCTTGGAAAGCTCACATGGTTGAAGTTAAATATATACTTAGCTCTTTGCAAACACAGGCATGAAATGACGTAATTGACCCGAATAGAGAATAATAAAACAAATACTATAAGAACACCACATGCACATCACATTATGATGGTATATTAAATAGTAATTAAACAGTTTTGAGTATTATTCATAACAATACTAAATATATCTGAAATTAAACATGAAATTTTCCTAACACTTATGTATCAATCTGTGTATGAAGACATACTTACATACTTGTGTATTAAAAAACTCTGTTTGCCTAGCCAAATGCATTTATCACACCTCACGCTTTTGCCAAGTAGATAGCTAGTTTGGAGAATTGAAACCTCCCACTCATTTCTATCAATTAAGCAAATGATAAATGTTAAGTTTTGTTTTTCTGGGCCTTGCTGAGAATGTACTGTATCTCCCAGAAGATGCTGTTTAACTTACCTTTGGAAAGCACAGTGAAAGGAGTTTCAAGCATCTCCCAGGACTGTCAATGTTGCTACAATAATAAATGAAATAAACAACATCACTACTGTTTGCAAAGGAAACAGAGATCCAGCAGCATGCAGGTTTAAACAGGCTCTTGCTATCAAATGCAAATCAACCTTGACTATGGTAATCTTTTTTAAATAGTAAACAACGGGATGCAGGAAGGCTCATGTGGAGCCCTCTAAAAGGAAGATTTCTGGGTGATTTTATCTATTGCTTTGTCTGTCTAATAACTTCAGAAATGGTTTGAAGACACATTGTAATTTCAGTTTGTGTGTGTAGCTTCCTTGTTTCAGTAGGAGGTACCCAATCTAGGGACATAACATGTCTCTGTGGAGTAAACCTCGGTGGTCCTACAGATAGCTGGAATGCTGCCATTAGCCTCTAGGGAAATAAGGCATTCACACGAAAACAACAACAGAACTTCCCAAACTGCTCTATATGCATTTTACATATTCTATATTTCTTCAGGGCACAGATACTAAGTTTTGAAAAATAAAATTGTCAACATAAATTCCTCTGGACATTTTGTTATTTTTGTTTGTGTTAAATCACCACTAAGTTCTAATTTAACAACCATTTTAAAAAAGAACATGTTATGCTTTAATCCTGCAATGTCTGGGGCATAGACATACTTCCTCCACAGACTCCTCCAGAAGTGGCTGTTCTGTCCCAGCAGGGTGTCTGCAATTGGCAGGTTGATCTGCACTTCAGGGATGACTAGTGACAGAAGAAGGTGGGTGGTGAGCTTAGTTTAACTGTAAAATAGTTACCTGGATGGAGCAAAAGAATTCTGAAATTCATTTACTTCAGTGAATAGCTGTGGAAAGTATAGATCAGATATATATGTTAATGTAATTTCTTTGATTTCATTATAGATTCTTTGGGTCTACGCTAATGCTAGTCACAAGCTAGCATATTCTTCCAGGAGGTGCTCTGATAGTACTAATTTAACGTCATGTCCTGACTGCAGGTCAGTGCAATTTATCACTGGATTGTACGTGATGTGAAAAGTCCTATGCAAAGTGAATGTGCTTTTAAGAAATGGCTGAACAAAAGAGTTCACAGCACCTGACCACTTCTTAGTAGATTCGACATCATTACCTTTTCTAAACAATAAAAGCAGTTTAATCCTTATTCATAAATGAAGAATTAAGAGACAGAAAAATCAAATGTTTTGAGCATTGACAGGCAGCAATCTTCAGCAGAAGACTGGAAGCCCAACTTTCCAAGGCTTAGTTCTGTTCCAGTAAACTTGCAAGTATAGTAGGTGTTCTTAGAATGTGGCAAATCTCACAGACTTAACTTTTTGTGAGAAAGCACTACTATCCTAGAAAATGTGTGGTATAACTTTGTTGTTGAACATCCACTGTCTTTTTTTTGGATGGACCACTCACTGGATAAGGAATTGGCTGGCTGGTTACATTCGTAGAGCTGTGGTCAATGGCTCAGTGTCCGAGTGAAGACTGGTGATGAGTGGCATTCTTCAGGGATGGGTTATGGGACCAGTCCTTTTTAACATCTTTGGAAGCAACGTGGACAGTGGGATCCAATGAACACTCAGCAAGTTGCAGATGACACCAAGCTGAGTTCTGCAGTCGACACACTGGAGGGAAGGGATGCTATCCAGAAGGACCTGGGTAGGCTTGAGAGGTGCACCCATGCCAACCTCATGATGTTCAAGGCCAAGTGCAAGGTCCTGCACCTCACTTGGGGCAATCCCAAGCACAGGTACAGGTTGAGTGGAAAATGGCTTGAGAGCACCTTGACAAGAAGGATTTGAGGGGTGTCAGTTGATGAAAGATTTAATGTAAACCATCAATGTGTACTTGCAGCTGAGAAGGCCAACTGTAACCTGGTTCTGGTTTGCATCAAGAGAAGTATGACCAGCAGGTTGAGGGAGGTGATTCTGCCCCTCTAATCTGTTCTCATGAGACCCCACCTGTGTCTAGTTCTGAGGCCCTCAACACAAGAAGGAGATGGAGCTATTGGAGCAAGTCCAGAGAAAGGCCACAAAGATGACCGGAGGGCTGGAGGACCTCCCCTGCGGGGACAGATTGACAGAGTTGGGGCTCTTCATCCTGGAGAAAGGCTCCAGGGGGACCTTACAGCAGACTTCCAGTACCTGGGGGGCTACAGAAAAGCTGGGGAGGGACTTTTTCTAAGGGCATGTAGCAACAGGACAAAGGGAGAGGGCTTCAAACTGGAAGAGGGTAGATTTAGACTAGGTATTATAAAGAAATTCTTTACTGTGAGGGTGATGTGACACTGGAACAGGTTGCCCAGTGAGGTTGTGGATGCTCCCACCCTGGAGGTGTTCATGGGCAGTCTGAACTGGTTTTGAGCAATCCTGTCTAGAGGGAGGTATCCCTGCCTATAGCAATGGGGATAAAACTAAATGACCTTAAAGGTCCCTTCCAAACCAAACCATTCTATGATTCCACGATTCTCTGTGCACAGGCATAAATTTAACTTTGCTGCGGCTATTTTTCTCTTTTCTCTCTGTTCTCTACTTATATACAGAGACTCTCTTAGCTTATTTTCCATTTTGCCTAGTCTCTGCTCCAAATTCACCCTATTTTTCATTATTAATTTTACTTTCCATCATCCTGTCTGTAACCGTAGGTGAAATGGATGAATACATAAAATAAAAGCTCCATAGCATTCAATTTGGAACCAATAACATATCAGTGACATTAGAGTGATTACAGACAAAATGAAGATGCCTGTCCTTAGCTGTAATTCATTATTCTCCCAGGCATTTGATGCAAGATATTAAATGTGATCATTTCAATGAATCAACCTGTTTCCCTTTTGTGTATGGTAAATCATTCCCAGAATATGAAAGAAGGACTAATGTCAGTCACTAATCAACTATCTGTTCATTGATGTGAATTAGTATAATAAATCTTAAAACGACCAGTAACTAAGTTTGAGGTGAAAGTCAATAACATTGCTAAGTGTGAAAAAAGCAGCAAAAATCAGTACATAAGTGTATTTAACAACATAAACGTGTTCTAGCATTTTTGTCTATTACCCATCATGTGTTTTATCACATTGTACGTTAATCCCAGCTGAACACCACAGAGGTACTCACTCACTTATTTTCTCACCCTCTCACTTCCAGTTGAGGAAGAGGAAAGGAAGAGTAAAAGCAAGAGAAACTTGTGAGATAAGAAAGAAATGTTTGGACAAAGAGAGAAAGAAAACAAAACAAGGTATGCAAAATCAGTTGCTCATGACCTCTCAATGCCCAGCCAGTTCCTAAGCAAGTGGAGGCTAACCCCTAAACCACCCACCTCTTCTCTTTCTGTGGCATTATGTTATTATGGCCTGGAGCATCTCTGATTATTCTGAGTCATCTGCCTGGTTGTGTCCTCTCCTAGCCTCTTGTGCTCTCTCAAATCTGTTCAATGGAAGGGAAGAGGAGTGGAAAAACAGTGACGCTGTGCAAAGAGTGTTTAGCCAGAGTTAAGACATTCACTGTTTTGTTCCCTAGCACCACATGAGCAAATATGAAGAAAATTAACCCCATTCCAGCCAGACCTATAACATTATGCTGATGATAAACTGGGTATCAGATCTTTCCCCTTTAACAGAGGTATACCGAGAGAAGTTCACTAACATATAGACTAAAGCAGCTCATCTTACTGATAAACTTGCTTCAGACCTGGCTTCCCTTCTCTAATAAAAAAGAAGAGACAATAGGGTTCACTGCAGACTTCTGACTCCATCCAGGTCTATATTCCAGTACTATCCATAGGCATTTTATTGGATGGGCACGTGCTGGAAATTTTTATTTTCTCATCCAAGTACTGGGAAAAAGCAGAGCTTCTTGGCTTTTCGGAGCAGTCACGATGAAGACAGTTAGATGATCTATTTGCTTCTAGGCAAAAAAAGTCTCCAGTGGGCATATTAATCATATTTGCAAATGAAGGCTAAAAAAGGACCAGAACTCACAGCAAATAATTAAGATTCCTGCACTGAAATATGTATGCATTAAAAAAGACCCAAATTTGAACTTTGAAAGTGTACAAACTCTGATATTTGTATTTACAGATATATTATTACGTTACACATTATGCATACTCAAATTGTATTCAAATTTAGTATATGTATTAGCTGGGAGGGTTACAAGATTTTGTGGAGCTCAAACCTCCATACGAAGGTCTATACATCCCATCTGTGAAGGCAGAATCAAATCCTCAGGTGCTGAAAACCACAGGAACTGGGAAAATGGCGCTTCTTGTTCTCATGGATTGTATCTGAGTAGTCAAAGATCACTACTGAGAATGCTAAGTCTGCTCAAGGATGGCTCATGTTCATAGGTTAAGTTTTATAGTCCCAAAGTTATGCTCCTTCATCTCTGATCGGTAGAGGTCTGTCCACGTTTCTATGACAAATGGGGATTCTGGTATTAGGTTTAAACATCTTTTGGCTTTTTAAATGCTTGCTGGTTGAGAAAGGAAAAAAAAGATGGAATGAAAGGAAGTGAAATTCTAATATGCATGTATTAGCTCACATTGCACCACTGTTGTTTCCTCCCCGATTAGCACTGAACAGATCAGAATGCCTCTGTCTTTTCTGAGCTTTGTCCCATTTGTGAATGAAATGATCTGTCTTTATTATTACTGCTATTATTTCTAAGATACTGGTGCAAGCAGTTCTAGGTGTTCTGCTGTCCTCTCCACATTGACCTTCCCTAGCAATACGAGCAGGCCTAGATGGCATGGGCACATAAACATCAGTGACTGCATAAGGGCAAAATAAGTTAGCGCTTCCATATTGCTTGTACAAGCAAGAGTACTGCCAGGATAGGCAGGAAGGCTCTTAATAAATGTGAGTATGAAGAATAGTACTAATGATGCAGAAGTAGTATCACAGAACTCCTCAATGTTTCATTAAATGTACTGCGGGAATAATGCAGTCTTGGCACCTCACCGTAGAATTGTCTGCCTGTATTACTTTTGTGTAACATGCAGATGCTGCCTGAGACTTGCAGCAAATAATCATTGTAAACCTTTAAAGTAACTTCTAGGATGAATGCATCTCTTGCTATTTGCATAGTTTTATCACTGAGCTCTCAGAATGTGGTAGGCAGCCTAAAGTCTGGAATCAGGAATTGATAATTTGGGTTCAGTATTGGAACATTACACTGATAGCCTTACAGAATAGAAAAATAGGCCATACTATAGTCTCCTACAGTGCTACGTGATATGACAGGAACTACAGATAATTAAACTGGGGAAAAAACTGAGAGAAAGAGTTCTTTCCTCTTGCCATTAAAAGGAAAGATATTTTCTAAGACAGCTGTTCTGGTTAACTAGAACTCAGAAAGTAGCTCAGACATTTGAACTGCTATATATATATATATGTATTCCTGTATATATGTAATTACAGTTATTAACCTTATTTCAGCATTTCTACATATATATTTCAGTTAATCACATTCTTTAATCCTTTCTGCTGTCAGTTATAAAGATAACTGAGTGATCTCATACTTGACCTTCCTCTGAGCAGGAGACAAGTCTAAATGTCCTCCTGACATCCTTTTCAGCCTGAATTATTTTATGATTCTCTGATCTGAGACACAAAAGTACTCAGTTCCTCTGTGTGTCAATCCCAATTCTGGAGAATTATGCACTTTCCAGCATGCAAGACCTAATTCTTCTTCTCCAAAGATGCCTTTCTTTACTTAGCAACATAGACAGGATTGAGAACTGCTGTTTAAGACACCGAGAAAGAGAAATGTCTACAAGTTGCTTGTGCTGAACTGTAAAGTTCTGCCATCTTTACATACCAATCTTTTCTTAGATTGGTCTCCAAGAAAGCTGGTAACAAGCATATTATTATTAAAAAAAAATGAAGTCCTTTGGTATTTACAAAGTTCCCTATAATTCTGACAGCAGCTTTCAGCTGTTTTTCTATTTAATTGTATTGCCCAAATAATACATTTTCTCATGGCCGCATCAGAAGAATCCAAAGCCAGGACCCATGGTTTCAAAACATATTTTTCAGTGTTGCTGCAGTTTAGCCAAGAGACTGCAGGTTCAAGGCTGTGTGAACAAAGGCAGGCTCAGGTACACGGCAGGCACAGGCTGAAACTGCTGAGTGGCATGGCACTGCTGGGAATGCGGGGGCTGCCCTGCAACAGAGTTTTTGCTTTGCTGATTTAGTTCTAAGAGATTATCTGAAGTCCTTTTGTTGACTGTATAAAGCCAGTCTGAAACAGCTTACCAAAACTCACAGCACCGTTCATTTCCAAAGGTCCTGAATGTTCAGAAGGAAGTTGTGAGTTTTGCTATTTCTGTGAAATAAAATCTGAATATTTTCAGTGTTTATTGTTATTTCATGTGTGTTCTGTATCCTGCGGTTTATGGTATGCTTGGTCTCCCTATTTAAAATCCCGCGGCAGAAGTGTCATGCTTTTTTTCCCACACTGTTCTGGATATTTGATATTTCTGTACATTACCATTTCTAATGGTACATAAACACGCACTGCACACACATTGAAAGAATTAACTGCTCAGACACTGCACATGATTAACAGGTAAATTTACAGAAGTTATTGGCCTAAGACAATTCTATTACGTCCAAATGTTATTCTTTTGTCATGTTGTTCTGTACTTTCACACCCCTTATTGTTAATTCCTTGCATAATTCCTATTTATTATTTAAAGCTATGTTAAATGAGCTATCAACTATTTTTTTTTCTTTTTTTTTTTTTTTTTTAACTAAGCAGCTATTTTCATTCAAGTAAATGACTGTTCTCCTAATACTTGCTTTTATCAGCATGTTATAGATTTTTTATTAAGGACAAGTTATTAACACTTCAAAACTATCTGATTTATGTGCCCAGTAACTTCTTTTTTATATCACTTCTAATTGTGTGTGCATACCCACATTAACATCTAGTATATAAGAAACTGATAAATGTAGTGCTGTTATGAGATACCACATAAAAATGTATTTAATGACCTTTTCATCCTAAGGATAGATTCTGTAGCTCATTGCATTTTAGAAGGAGCTGGGTATATTCATATTGTCTATTATGGTTTTTAATATCTTACTTTGCAAGTTTTAAAATCTATCACAAATCCCTGTACACAATAGAGCTCCTACTGTATGTCAGGTAAATAAAATATGTTTTGAAAACTCCCTAAACACCTACTTTTCAACCGTAGTTATTAAGATTATTTATAGATATATGTATTCTCAGCATGTGGAATTCATAGCCACAGGAAGTCATAGAATAAAATATCAGAACTGGATTTGAAAAGCAGCTGGCTCATTTTATGACTAGAGTAATATTTGTGGGTGGTACATCCTTTTACATGGCAAGTCTGTGCGGGTACAAGTACCAGAGCAGATTCATTGCCCTGAAGGAGAGAGGGACTTAAAATCAATGTTGTTGCTCTTTGCTGAATGTCATCCCATTTTTCAACATTCTTTTTGAAATGTGATTTCCAGAGCTGGACAGAGAAATCCATGCATACATTTTTAGTATTCATTAGTGCTCTTCTCTAGGTATATTCCAGATCCATGTTCCTATTCAGATTTCTCAAATTTAGTTATGCCTTGCCTGCGTTATACCTTTGTCATCATGTCATGCTGACAGTGTATGCCCCTTGTATTCTCTGTTGCCCCAAATCATTTTTTCAGGAAAAATAGCCTTTCATTATGTATTTGCCATTATGACTTTACTTCCTAATACACACACATACATTTATTTTCTTATGTCCATTCATGATTATATATGATCCATATTTGTCATCATCAGATTTTGCTAGCAGGCGTGTTATTAGAGATCGCAGCAAAAGATTTAACAAAAATTGGAAACTACAAGAAATATGACTTCCCAGTTCCAGTTACTTCAGAAAGTCTGATAGTCACTCAGATTCTCCACCATTAGCATGGGTTTTATTTTGTATGAGGGCTTGTATAGAGTTATATACAGTGGAAAGCTTCACAGAAAATCAAACAGTTCCAATTTTTCTACTATGTTACTTTCTTTTTCCAAGAAAATTTGCAATCCCATAAAACTGATGGCCAAACAGTGTAGAGAATTAAACACATTTGGTCAGATATAATGTGTTTATAAAATGACTTTTCACACTCCTGCATCCTCCCCACCTTAAACAGAAACGTATGGTTTTGGGTGTTGGTTTTGTTTTGTTTTTATTTTTTTTTTAATTTTATTTTTAAGTTTAAATCTTGGCTGAAATTTGAAAAATCTTGATAGGTTATTTATAGAATCACATAATGATGGTGCTGGAAGAGACTTCTGGGTTCATCTAGCCCAACACCTGCTCCAGCAGGGACACGCAGAGCAGGGTTCCCACCACATCCAGGTGGATTTTGGAGGTCTCCAAGGAAGAGACTCCACAGCACCTGAGCAGCCTGCACTGGTGCTCCATCACCCACACAGTAACAAAGTACTTCCTGAAGTTCAGACACCTCTTGTATTCCAGTATGCGCCCACTGTCTCTTGTCCTGACACTGAGCAACACTGAAAAAAGCCTGTCCCTGTACTCTTCGCACCCTCCCTTCAAATATTTATGGATGTTGATGATATCCCCTAAAGCCTTCTCTTTAGGCTGAACAGCCCCACTCTCAGCCCTTCCTCATAGAACAGGAGGGGATCATATTGGCTGCCCTCCAGTGGGCTTGTTTCAGTGTGCATTCATCTGATCTATTACAGAGATGCAATAGTATATAAAAATAATTGTTTATTCTGCTTGTCCATGAGGTTCACAATGAAATAAAAAGTCTAACATATGGACTGTAACTGTCCTGGCAATTATTTAAAATTGCAAAGTCCAGATACAGTGAGATCAGCCTGTCGTTCCTATGAGCTGCAGTACGTACTGAGATGATAACACATCAAGCACCAGCCTATACCTCAAAGAACCAACCTCCCCTCAAAGGTTAGTCAAAACAGATGGACCTTCCTACATATAACCAGAAATATGTATTTTTAATGATGTCTCTCTGAGGCTCACAGTATGAAACTGAGTCTTGATATTTAAAAAATAATTACTACTAGTTGTAAATCTGTTTAATAAAATCCCAACAGCAACAAAAGACAAAAATATGTGAATGTGAGAGCAAAGATCATGAAATCCATAAAATAATTTGTAAATATAGGCCTGTTTTCCTTGCAGATAAAACACCTATATGAGAAAGTGAAGAAATTTAGAGATGGCAAATCTCTCTGTGAGTTTCCTCTGTGGGCAGCTGGCCCCAGCAGAATGACACATGCTCCACACCATAGCAGTTCTGTGTTACAGGCAGCTCTGGGCAAATGACAAACTGGAAAATCTTCACCTCAGGAAACACAAAGTTACATAGAGAAAGGTACTGCTGACCACCAAGTCTCAGCTACACCTGGCCTGTTCATTGGAGTGGCAGCTCCATTTTTTGCTGCTATCTGAACAAATCTGTGTCGTCTCTGGATACATGTGATCTTCCGAGGGGCCATGTGTGCTGGGCAAAGCCTTTTCTTGCTAACGTGTCTGTGGCTAGAGCATTTAGCTAGAAAATTGCACAGAGTTCCTACCAAATGTCTATTTTCCTGTTCCCAGAAGAGCTACCTAATTAGCTGTCTGTAGATTACTTAGGGAACATCCCCACATTGATTCTCCTGGGCTATGTCAGAAGAACAAATGGGAAACTTCATCACACCAGTGTGGAGTCAATGAAAGAAGGATCCCTAGAGTTTTGTTCTAGCGCCCTGTTGTTGTTTTTTTCTAGTTACCAAGACTCATGTAATGTGACATAAATGAAATAAAGATCTCCCAGTCCCTGGCAAATGGTTGCCAAGCATACAATTCCAATAAGGGTCCTTTTTGTCATTTTTTCCAGGTTCCATGACCCTTATCATGACCTGCATCCAGTAAGAAAGGTAGAAGAGGCTCTAATTAGATTTTTTTGTTAACAATAATTGGAGTAAAA
Source organism: Bambusicola thoracicus (assembly GCA_002909625.1). NCBI lineage: Eukaryota > Metazoa > Chordata > Aves > Galliformes > Phasianidae > Bambusicola > Bambusicola thoracicus. The sequence goes on from PPHD01017337.1 coordinate 13,109, forward strand.
ATGTGTCTGAGGTTAACCTAAACTGAAAATGTGGGACTTGAGAGGTATTTTCTGCCTTTGAAGTAGCTTTGAGGCAATATTTTCTGCTGGGCTTTATTGCTTTTGAAATATTTAAGAAAGCCTGAAAATGTTCAGCAAGTAGGATTATTTAGGGAAGTGGACAGAACTTAGTTATCGCAGTGTAACACAGCATATCTATACTGCTACAGTCCTTGTAAAAGCACAAGCGCAAGGTGTATGGGGAATGTCTGCAATTCAAAACATTGGCAATGAATAATAGAGATGCCTCCAGGACAGGAAAAATACATCTGGAGTTTGCTGACTATGAAAACAAGCTTCCTGAAAATACATTATGCTCTTCTGGGTGCCTAAGTGGGCTCATTCGTAGACATAATTTGTAAATCTGAATGACTAAATTAAAAATAATATCAATAAAATTATTTAAATTAGTGTTTAGACTAGTTCCATGCAAGGTCTCTGTAGATTTTCTTTAGAACGAAACTGCACTTTTGCCTCCTCAAAAAGCTGGAAAACTAATTAAAGGAGTTATACAATGGCGCTCTAGCATGGCATCCACTCTGACTATGAGTCCAGATGTTAAGGTTTTACTTTATGACATAAGACAGTTTTGAAATACTCCAAGCTGTGCACACACTGATAAGTAATGTTCCCAATGGCACCTAGGTCTCTTTTTTTTCAGTCCTACGTTTGCAGCACTGAACTTAATTTCTGATTTGTGAGGGGCAATAATTTTGTAACAAGATTCCTTACTGGGTATATTAATTACCAGTAACTAACGTTTATTATTTATCTGCATCTGTGTTTATCCACTGATCTGCCTAGGAAGAGGCAAATCAAAGCACGAGCCCCTTCTCCATTTCAGAAGGTGGGAAGAGATTTTGCTGTTCAAATTTGTGTAGCTGAAGGGATCAGACATAATTTATTTGATTTACGTATAAAATTGTTAGCATTAGAAAAACGCTGTTTTTGTCTTCTTCTTTTTTTTTTTTAACCAAGTTTTTAATTCATAGGTATCTTTAGGTATGAATAAGTCATACAATTTCCATATAGAATATTAGCATTTTTTAAAATCATCATACTTTTTACTTGCAGTGAAAAGAGAAAATATGGAAATAAAACATGAAATCAATTTCTCTTATTGCTATAAAAATACAGCTGAGAAGGAAGACGTTTGCAATACCAATATAAAAATGGTATGACCTTGTGTATAAATTTAAAAGAAAATGCCAGTTTATTTTTTATGTATTTCTCATTATTGTAAACACTACCTGTTACTTGATGAGCAGGCATGCTGAGTATAACACTAACTGGAAGTATTCACTCTCCCTATAACTCAGGAAGAAATATTTACTACCAGCTGATCCACTGAAATGATACAGTCATTTATTTAAAACTGAGGTCACCCTCTGGTCCCTTTTGTTTTGAAGCAGAGTTAGCTTCCTTTGCAGCAGCTGTGGTCAGGCACATGGAGCACTATTCCCTTGTTTTCATGAGTACATTGCTCTTGTCTGTGCCCACTGAGCCTTCTTCCAGTGTTAATACTGGTTTATTGTCCAGTCACATAAGGATTCAAGCAAAATCAAAACTGTTTCTGATGCCAGAAAGGAGCTCTCTGTCAAGAAGCCATTACAAGATATTGAGCTGCTATGGAATAATTTTTCCCAGTGGTTCTTTTCATGGTAGTGAAAGAATATGATGACTTCAATAGGAACAAGAAAATGACAGTAAATATATTAGTAAATATATCCCCCATTGTTTTGCTTTCACCTTGTAAAAAAAAAAAAAGTCCAAAAGTTTCAGTGACCATAGATGTGAATCTTTTCTTTAGAGTTTAATCTGAGGTCAGTGACTAATAATGTTAATGCTGTTTAACATATTGGAAAGGATGGGACTCCTGCCTTGTATGCTTAACGAAAATCCTGCAGGATTTAGGCTGGTTTAAGTAAAGTAACTTGGAACTATATAGGGAG
>PPHD01017338.1:0-15099 GCA_002909625.1 Bambusicola thoracicus
AAATAAAGCATCTCTATTGAATTAAAACAAATGAAGAAATTTTCAAAAAATGGTCATGATCATGGGGTATTCTAAATCTATAAAGCTGGCTGTAATTTACACAAACACAGTAGATAAAAACATAATTCCAAAGGCAACTGATTTGATTGCCTTAAAGGCAATTGGAAAAATAAGTTGGAAAAATGAGTTTTAAGAATACCTTAAAATAAGTTGGAAGAATGTAAGTCTCTGTAAGCAAGATAGGTAACAGCCATCTTTAAAGTCTGCAGAATCCTTTGTCTTCTGTTTAAACAAATAAACAGATAAATACATAGGCGTTAAACTATAGGTTGACTATATGCTCACATGATTATGTAGATTTTTTTCAGACTAGAACAACTAAAAATTCTGATTGGATGGGTTTTTGACCCAAGCTCTGATCCTCATACTAAAAGACTGGGTGAAATCCACTTGTGAGCTGTGTGATGCTTCCCCAAACATTCTTTTTGAGCAAGCAGCACAAAGTGCATCTCCATGAGTTACTCTCATGGTATGCAACCCAGATCCCCAAGACAGACATCCATTGCTGATCATACCAGAACACGACATGCCAAACCCAGGAATGAAATACACTCCACACCCATGGCCATGCTTCACTGCCTTCCAGAGAGATGCTCCTGGCGCATGACTAGCCCTGAAAGAGATACAGGATATACCACTCCCACTTGCCTTTGACCATGAGAAGATACTGACCCATGGTGTCAGAAATGCATAATTGTCTCATATGCAAATGACCCATACCTAGATTTATGGTTTGAGATAAATCAAGACTTTGGGGTTGTTTCAAAATGACAAAGAAGGTGATGAGGAAAACAGTGACTCAGACATGCCATCAGCAGCTCTCCTAGTCTGAGTGGGGAGGAACACCTCAGGAGCAGATCCATTCCTAAGGGGATTGTACCATATTAAAGTGGAAGATGTACAGACAAGTTGTACAGGAAATATGCTTTTACCCATCTATAACATAAATAGAACAAGATGTCCAACTAGGGGATGTATTTCTCATCACTTGACTGTGCAGCAAGGTAGATTAAGCCACAACTCACTCATTTGAATCAGCTGAAAACTGTAATTGATGCTTGTCTCCTATGATTACTTGTGCCTCACAGTTCTTTGGGAATAAAAGGTTTGAGAAATAAAGACCTGGGGCATAATAAGAATCTTGTTTATTCCTTTCTACCTGAATGATCCATAAATTCATGCTTTGCCACATCCTCCAGGAATTGTTAACCACATATGAGTTAAAAAAAATGCATTTAGAATTGGTTTAATTGTGGGAAAAGGTAAAGCATAGAATTCATGCAGAAATTTTCTTTTAGTCTTTTTAAACTGAATTTCTATCCTATTTTTACTCTTTTTGTTTCTGCTTGAGCTTCTTATAATTATGGGGCTTTTTGCAAGGCACAAAGAAAAGCTCTTAAAAACACATGGCAACAACTCCATGTGAGAATAACTCCTTTTAACATTTTTTTTCTTGCTACCAGTTCACAAGCATATCACCATCCAATTTAGCACAGTTAAAAACTTGAGCTAAGGTCTAATTGCCAGAGATTTACAAAACAACTTCTAACTAGAGCTCTGCTGCTCATCTACAGCCTTATTTTCATTTGTGCACTGTGCTCACCCATGTTCCTACACAGTCAAGTTTCATTTTTCAGCTTTTTAACTTCCATGAGCACTAAAATTAACTTTAGAAACCACACTAACAGAACAGAGTCTCGCCAGCCCTGTTCCATTTTGTTCTTCTTTATTGAATTGAGCCTCAAAATTGGCAATTGCATGAGAATACGTGACTAGACTGTCACATTGTGGAAGCCTGTTTGGTATGCACCTCACATCTTCCCCAGGCTTTCTATCACTTAGTGCTGACAGCATGAATGGATGCAAAGATTTACTGACTGACACTGCAAAGTTGCCATTGTCAGGAGAGGCAGACGCCCTAATGAGGTGCAATGCTGCAAAACTAAAAGGGAGAAGGAAAGGGAGAGAGAGAGGGAGAGAGAGAGAGAGATGTTACCATGGCTACACAATAATACCTTTTCCATATCTCTTCTTCATACTGCCTTCCCATCTGTGTCTATTCTGCAGATAGCAGTTGATTATGTCTCATCAAGATATTTAATGACTCCCAAGTTATTAATTAGTGCAGATTCAAATAGGATTCTGCCTTGTCGTAAACATTACTCATTACAACTTGTCGTAAACAAACTAATCTTGAAATATATTACATAAAGCAAATAATATCACCCCTACCAAATTTAACTACATATACATCAATAGATCTTGGAAACCAATTCAGTAGAAAGTTGTCTACTCCAGACTTCCTAGCAATGACCACTGTTTGTTACATCAGGGCAGTGAACAACAGAGGTTCTTGGACTGTAGCTTTTAGCATCTGGTTGTAATATTACTGAAATCTGAAATATTGAAATAATAAAATCAAATCACTAGGTCAAATCTTGACCCTTTGAGTAACCCATAGAGCACATTTGCAACAATGGCATAAGCCCTAAAATCAGTAGGTGCCAGTGTCTATAATCAGTCATTGGGAAAAGAAAGGTATTTTCCAGAGTATTGCAGTCTGCCTGCAGGAGAACCTATGTCACATAGAGCTCAGGTGTACAGAAACAGTATTCTAGATCCAACTACACACACACACAGAAAAGTCAAATTGAGGTAGATGTATTTGGTAACTGACTGAGGCATGTACTTTCTAAAACTGCTCAGTAGCCTCCTGCCTGCTGATCACAGTCTCTACAGGATACCTTACTACGACATAAAATGTACCATGGCAAGTGGAGCCATTATGTACTTGTGGGATTAATACCATACAATAGAGGAGCAGATTAAAGCAGATGGAAAGCTATTAACATGAAGGATGGGATGTCCAAATAAGGTTTTTTCACATTTTGAAGGTGAAAATGACTCATTTTTAGATATTTTGCCCTTGACGGAATCCTTTACTGAAAAGTCCTTTTGCATAATTCAATGGACTTGAGTATGTTTACCAGTTCTTCTGTGGATTATTCTTTATTAGCTTAGTTGTAGTCCTCTGGAGAAAACAACAACAATCATTTCACTGACTTCAGTGGATTCTTTTCAGCTAATGATTACAAATAAAACACTAAATATATTGTTAAATCATTTCCAGTGTGCATATACTCTGCTTCTTAACAAACTGTTTTATACTAAGTGACTTGTTTCCAAAAATATGCATAAGCATCAGAATGTTTATACATAAAATGATACAAAACAACTCTAGGCTGAAAACGTCAAGATGTGAAATAATCGAAAGAAGTTGAAGAACATTTCCTAGATATTATGCATACATTTACAGCATAATTTCCTTTAGCGTCACTGGGAAATACTCTTGTGACAAGAGTCAGAGACCTGCTGTTGTGTTACAAAATGTGATTAATCTTTAATGAAGGTTTTTGTCACTGAAATACAAGTGTCCCGCACATAAGACTTTTAATTCATTTCCCTGCTGAGCAAAATGAACTTTTTCAGTCCTTATTCTACCATTCTTACTGTATTGTGTAGGCCTTTAGTTCATGTGAATCATCTCTGCATACAGTGAATCATCTCATATGAGAGTTACAGAAGAGTTTTCTCGTTACATGCTGCCTACTTTGAGAAAGATATGCAAATAATTACTAAATAGATGCCTCAAAAGACCATCTTGTGCCCAGAGCCCCATCATGCTTTTAAGGCACTGCACATATCCCAAAAAATCTGTCCCTGAATTTACAAATGCAAAGATGATGCCAGTTTACAACAATTTCTGCAAAAAAACAAAAATCAAAAAATAAAAATTAAAAAAAACAAACATGAATACATTATAAATTTGTCAGCTAGGGTAGGATAAAAATATACAGGGAGAGAAATTGCAAATTAATTTTCAATTTTCTAAAGACATATTGTACAGTATTAAGAGTTCCACTATGCAGTTTATGAGCAGAAAGGCCATGAGGGTGACTACAAGATTAGTCTCTGACTGGAATCAACTCCTGAGAGAGTATAAGGAAACAGGCTTTGGAGTTGGGCTTAGCTCCTCAATCCCTCTGGTCTCAGAAATATATATAAATTTAAACAAAACAACTTCCTCTTCCAATACACATATTGAAACACAGTACACACTTTCTCAGTGTGGAAAACTGGCCTGAGGTGCTTCTGAGATTCTTCTATTCTTTTCTGTTCTCATACACACCAAAACATTACAGTATGTTTCCATCTTTAGTTAACCTTATATGGATATTGTAATCAGACTAACTACAAAATAGAATGGACAACATTAAAGCCTATCATGTTTTCAGCAAAATTTTCTGAAGTTACTCAGAGAATAAGGAACTTTATAGACAGGTTCACTTCATTTAGTTTCAATGTCCTAAAAACTAGGTGTCTGGCTAAGCTGAATTAAATCCGAATTGTTGGGAAGACAAAATCCTCAGTAGGACAGTTCTCCCTACCTCCTCTAAGAAACCACTTATCATGCTTTGAAAGTCCCCTCATTCTTCCTGGCAAGTAGATGACACAATCTTAATCTAGACATTTAATTTTATGACAGACAAATTTAACTGATAAATAACCAATACATTCATTTCCTTTTAAGGTAGCTCTTAGCTTTGACTTCTATTGACATAATCCTCAATACTGAACACTACAGAGATTATCTGTAAGTCCTCAGAATGCAAATTAACCTTAAGATTTTTCTTGAAGTTAGGTACAAAATGTACTATCCAGGAATGCATCTACTGTCAGTGTTTCCTGCAGATAACTCAAGCATGTTACCTACCTTGGCAATGTTTTCATCTTCAATATTCCATTTTAGTCCAGATTATTATTTTCCTCCAAGAAAGTAATCAGGCCCTAACAGAAAAATATTGAACTACCGAAAGATTAGCGTGATTTCCAGAATTTAATATAAGGGACCTCCTGCCAAAGGAAATAAAATCAACAATTTAGCACATAACAACTGAAAAAATACAGACATTTGAGTAAGTTACCTTCTTAGAAAAAACATGAACTATCCATATTTTGAAGACAAATGTCAGAGTAAAAACCTGATCTATATTTTCAACATGAAGAAGCTGCTATGAGGAAGCATAGTGAAGACTAAGGAGCCTAGGGGACTCAAACAAAACACTAATTCATAGCTGTTTATCACTTAGCAAATACACTAAAGCAGTACCCTGGAAGAAAAAAAATAAAAAATAATATAACAAACAAGCTTCTCTTCAAGGACTGAACTGCATATATCTTGTTGATAAAGTTTTCACTTGTTATTAATTAATCAGAGTATCACTCAGTATTGACCACATATCTTCAGTGCGGTACTGAAAAGATAACTGCATTGCTACTGCCTTAAAATAGATCTCTAAACCTCATTACTGTATTCCCAAGTAATTATGTAAAATATTTCACAATTATGTAAAATATTTCACAAATAAAATAATGGCTTTTTTTTTTTTTTTGAGTTAAAGACTATAAGAAAATAAGCACATATCAGAAAACATAGGGAAAACAATATCTAATGAAAAGAAAGCTCTGTTTATACTCCAACTTCTTCACAGATGAAAGTTGGTCGACAAACTTCTTTAATTTACTCTTTGTTTTAAGGTGTTGACATTCATTTCCCCAGTCATCATAACTCATAGTCATTTTTATGCATATGAAACTTATCTTTGGTATTGTTCAGTTTTAATTTACTATAATGAATTGTCTCTAAATATTTTAGATTTTGAGCAAGTCTGTGTTCCGGTTTGGATTTATCATAGAGTCATAGAATGGTTTGGGTTGGAAGGGGTCTTAAAGATCATCTAGTTTCAACTCCCCTGCCAAGGGTAGGGACAGTTAAAACTATATCAGGTTGCCCAAAGCCTTATCTAACTTGGCCTTGAGTAATTCCATCCAATGGCATCCACAGCATGTCTGGACAGCATGTGCCAATGCCTCACCACTCTCATAGTACAGAAGTTCTTCTTAAGATCTAATCTAAATCTTTCTCCTTTTAATTTAAAACCATTACTCCTTGTCCTGTCACTATACTCCATTATAAAAAGTACTTCTCCAGCTTTCCTAGTAGGAAGGCTCCTTTAGGTACTGGAAAACTGATCTAAGTGTCACTGCAGCCTGCTTTTTTATATGTTAAACAACTTCAACTCTGAGCCTGTCTTCACAGGGAGATGCTCCAGCTCTCTATCCTTGTGGCCTCCACTGGTCTCTCACCAAAAGTTCCATGTCTTTCTTACTACTGGGATCCCCAGAGCTGAGCGCAATACTGCTAGTGGGATCTCACGTGGACTGAGTGGAGGGGGCAATCATCTCTCTCTCCCTGCTGGCCATGCTTCTTCTGATGCAGCTCAGGATATATTGGCTGTCTCAGCTGCAAATAATTTCAGATAACCAAGCTGGGAAAAACAAATATTTAGATTTGGGTTCTGTCCATAATATATTCATAACAAAATCTCAAAGAGAATTCATGTTGAGTTGCAATGTCCGTTTTACCAGTATCTTTCAGTCTGAGTGATGGAAAGCATGAGATTCTTTCAGGATTGTGACTCATTATTTTGAACATGATTATAAGAATGGCTTGATTCACACTAAAGGTGTTTCTTGATTCCAAAAGCTGGTAAAGGCAGAATTATCATGAGTATAAACACAAAGCAAGGATATGTGGAATTTTTGCTAATATTTTCCCAGTCTCTACTTTATAGCACAGAAATGTCCAAAGGTGGAAGTGGTCACTATGTATTTAGTAAACTCAGTGGATTTATTTTCCGTGGAATTGCTCAGTCTTCCATGAAATACATGCAAACTCTTGGAATTTCTGTCTTTGGAATCTCTAAATTTGGACTACATTTTTTCCACGTTTCAGCACCTTCTGAGCAGAAACAATGAAAATTACCATGCAAAATTAATGAAGACTTTCATTTATTTTGCATAAATCCTTATTTTTCTCATCCATCTCTCTGTTAACTGCAGATCAGGACACACTGCATCACTGTTAAGACACAAATCAAATGGAGATAATGACCTAAATTAGAAAGGTAACCATGCAGCTATGGCCACACTGACTTTATCATATGCTGTAAAACATAGCCGTGATTTCATATGAACATGAGGTCAGTCAGGGGGGATGGGACCAGAAGAGTTCTGTAGTCCAACCTCCTGCTCAAAGCAAGGTCAGCTAAGTGATCAGATCAGGTTCTTCAAAGTTTCATCTCTACTTCAGTGGTAGGGATGGCATAGCTTTGGGGCAATCTGCACTTCTGCTTATCTTTCATGGAAAAAAGCATCCACATTTTACTTTAACCACGTTAGGTTCAGCTCCTTTCCATTGAGCTCCAGTTGGTGTTTGGCCTTGAAACTATAATATATGCTGTTGAATCAGAGTATAATCTTACTTCTTTACTGTTCTTCACTGTTCATAACACTGCTTCCTTCTTTAGGAACAGCAGCCAAACTAATTGTCAGCCTGAATTTAAAGAAACACCCTTTCCCATTTTAGAACTGACTGTTTAATGACCATTGTTCACCTCCTTTGACAGTATAATATATGGCTTTATTTCTTACTTATATATTGCTTTAATATGATGGTTGCCAAAAATAACAGTGCTGCCCATTGGGAAGTCTATCAAGGAAAGAGGAAAATGTATCAAAATGATCTTCTTTATTTCTTCACCTTAAAAATAATTAAAATCAGAATGAATTAAAAAATGGCATTATTAGCACAATTTTTTTCTGTGCAATGCAGAGTTTATATTTCAATAATCCAATTACAATCCAAGGGACTCCTCACATCGGGGTATCATATAAGATAGAAAAGCAGCATTGATATGGAATTGTACTGTAAGCAATTGCAGATTCCCTGTTAAAACATTTTGGGCAAAATACTCTTGTAAAGTATACAAAAAATATGCAGAATGAGTGTGTTTACATTAGAAAGTCTTACAAGCCTTTGTAGCCTACCTGTCTTCTTGCATTCAATTTTTTCATATATTCATATATTTTGTGTTAAATAAAACTATAACTGAATAACAACAACAACAACAACAAAACTATTGGTAATGTGGAAAAATGAAAAAAAAAATGCAGATATATACATACATATATAAAATGTGACTGACAAATTTGTTAAAGCAAAGAGTGAGAAATCATTAAATAATCTGGAATGCAGTGCTTTTCCAATTATGGTGTGAAAAACGATCTGTGGTGTAGAACCCAACTAACCTAATTTAACCATATCTAAGAATCAGCTATTCCACTTTCAATAATAATTTCAGATTCTCTGTAAATAAAAATAAAGGAGAGAGAGTGATGTCTTCATCCTCAAACAACTGGAATGAGTCAGTCTTAGGAGACACTTATTTCTGTCCAGACTAGAGGGAGGCTATACATAATAAATACAGAATGGTATGGTGGTACAGAATTCAATTTGAGACATTAAAATTAGATGTCAACATAAATTAATCTGCCAGACCAAAATTAACTTGCCCAGAAGCATAAAAGCAGTCTAGGTCCTCACTGTGATCAATGAAGTTGTAATCAACATACATACAATAGTCTTGAGCAAAGTCACTTGACCAAGTGAAGGTGGCAACTACAGTAAGTGTAGGTGAATAACTAACTAGTCTCTAATGATTTTACTAAGTAGGTCTCTGTGAGTGAGAACAAAATGAACATTTTTTAAACAAAATGAAATTTAAAGGCAGCCAGCAGCAAATTTACATACCTGGAAGTGAGGAGCACCAGGAATACATACTGCATGGTGAGTATAGGCTGTGTTTTGTGCCCTGGCTGAAAAAATAACTCACATGGTGAATGTGAGCAGCCAGCAGATAGCTGTGTATATGTCAGGGGTGAGTGAATGTCCAAAATGGCATTTTTCAAAATCTCAGGCACAATCCCAATAGTTAGTCTGTCTTACATGTGAGACTTTGGAAAAGCTACAAACAAAAGGATCTGTATGTTTAATGGATAATTCAGTGCCAGTTTGCATTGCACTTTTGTGATTCAGAAGCATAATGCAGTGATACAAAAACAGAAAAAAAAAAAGAAAAAAAAAAAGAAAAAAAGAAAAGAAAAGCAAATAAGGTCCATACAGTAACCTTCCTTTTTATAGCACTGATAAAAAGAAAACTAAGAAAAGATACAGAAAGTAAGTAGCTTGAAAATTATTTGATGGTAGAAGAAAGGGCCTCCTAGAGTGAGACAAAGGGCTCAATTTTCCAGTAATGATTGCCAGCCACTGTGACATTAAAATGTTTGAGTACTGAAGAACACATCACCTAATGTTGGATGCTGTGTAGTTAGAAACATAGCACATGCTGCTTTTACGAGTGGGAATGCATATCTATATTTGTGTACCTGTGTATTTTTAAACATGTTTGTATATGTGTGAGTAGGGACTATGCCAACCATGGAGGTACAGGTGCCTGAAGCCCACATAGCATTTGGAAGGATGCGTGTATGTGTTAATTAATTCCAGAGCCTATTTCAAAATCTACAGCTCTTTGGTCTTGTGAGTAGTGGTGCAGTTTACCTTTTTTACTACCAATATGGATCATGAATGCATGGTTCACTGTTAATCAGTTCTTAACAATTCCATACACTTTTTCATCTGTTTTGATGAACCGTTTTCCCATGTAATACCAGTGTGCCTGTCTACGAGTGGCATGCTGCTATATAGACCCCATGGATATAACACACAAATGCACATCTGTGCAGCATATGTTGTTTAAAGCATTTGAGTATCTTTTGCTGTACTCATGCAAAAGAAGCTACTAAAAACAGACATATATTTCACGTCTTCAGGGAAAAAAATATAAAGATTGCAAATGGAAGCGTACATGTGGATCACAAAAATAACTCAGAGAAGAAAGAATTCAGATAGGAAGGATTTTTCAAATGGATGATTAACCTCAAAAGAAGTTGACCTGAAAGAACCTCAAATGGTGTTGTGGTACCACGATACTCAATGGTATTCAGTAGTACTGAAGAACAACTTTCTATAACAAGCATGCTTACTAATGTAGAATTTGTTCACTTCTCTTTTTACTCAGTACAAAATGACTTTCTTTGATTATCCTCCCACATTCTTTTCAGAATAGGCCCATGATTTATAAAGCTTCTAAACAGCTAGATTAGGTATTCTTAAAGGTCATAGTGACATCTGAAAATAGTTCCTTAACATTTTTTAATGTTATGGTAGCTTAAGATACTACATTTGAATAGTAAAATAGCATGATTAAGATTATCAAGGAAAAAACATGCTAAATAAGCATAACCTTTCAGCTTTTGTATGGATTTTTAGTATCACAAAAATGTGTGAAAAAAAAATCAAAGGTCACCTTTAGACTCCTCATGTTTAAGTTGGAAAAAGTCTAATTGTAGTTTAGTAGTTTTAAAGTAAAAAATTCAGTGCTCTTTCGGTCTCCATTACGGAAGGAGGAAAATAACCCCACAGTCTACAGTATTATTAAAGGGACAGAAAGATAATCAAAGGACTGGAGTACCTCTCCTATGAAGAAAGGTTGAGGGAGTTCAGCTTATTCAGCTTGGAGGAGAGAAAGCTCTGGGGAGATCTCATTGCAGTCTTCCAGTATTTGAAGGGAGCTTATAAGAGGGAGAGAGACCAATTTCTTACACAGACTGATAGTGATAGTACAAGGGGGAATGACTTCAAACTAAATGAGGTTAGATATCAGAAGGAAATGTTTTCCTCAGAGAATGGTGAGGCCATGGCACAGGCTGCCCAGAGAAGCTGTGGATGTGCCATCACTGGAGGCATTCAAGGCCAGGTTGTACAGGGCCCTGGGCAGCTTGAGCTGGTGGGTGGCAACACTGCCCAGAGCTGGGGATTGGAAGTAGATGATTTTTAAGGTTCCCTCCAACCTAAGCCATTCTACAATTCTATGGTTTATATAGATTCTCTAACACCTGTCAGACGTTGGAAGAGAGCAATAAGGTCTCCCCTCTGCCTCCTCTTCCCCAGACTATACAGCCCCAGTTCCTTCAGTCGCTCCTCATAGGGCATATTCTCCAAGCCCTTCACAAGCCTTGTTGCTTTTCTTTGGACCTGCTCCAGCACCTCTATGTCCTTTCTGTTCTGAGGTGCCCAAAACTGAACACAGTACTCGAAGTGAGGCCTCACCAATGCCAAGTACAGGGGCAGGTTTACTTCCCTAGTGCTACTCACCACGCCATTCCTGATACGAGCCAGGATGCCATTGGCCTTCTTGGTCACCTGGGCACACTGATGGCTCATATTCAGTCGACTATCCATGAGTATACCAACGCCCCTTTCCATAAGGCAGCTTTCCATCCACTCCTCTCCAATCCTGTAGGGTTGCCTGGGGTTGTTGTGAACAGAATACAGGACTCAACACTTGGACCTATTGAAACTCATGCAGTTAACCTTGGCCCATTGATCCAGTCTATACAGGTCCCTCTGTAGTGCCTTTATTCCCTCTGGCAAATCAAAACTCCCTCCCAAGTTTGTGTTGTAAAGCAAGAAAGTTTGAAGGCATCTTTTCCAAGCAATTTAAAATGGGTATAGACTGTTTCACCTTAGCCTTCAGTGCATCAGAAGACTAAAAAATTTGCTCAACTTCAAGGCAAAAACCAATGCCAGTGCCTCGGTCTACCTCAGCACTTCACCTAATTCAACTCCATGACAGCACCACAATTTCTAAATCCTTAAAAATGAAGAAGGTGTCTTGCTTTACAGTTCAGTCATTCAGTTGATGTTGCAGCAGCAGTATATAGACTTTCCTAGAGGTGGTAAAACTTATCTCAAATGGTAGATAGTGTTCACATCAGGATTCTGTTCCTCTTCCACTGAGGTCAACTCAGGTTTCAGTGATGCAGACAATGACTGTAGCACTGACAAGTCTGGTATCTCGAGAAGTTGATTGGTGGTTTGGAGATCTTTCCAGACATTAGTAATTGCCAAAGTGCCTAAATAGAAAGCATGTGTTTCATTTCCCTGAATAGAAAACACTGATAAAAGTAATTCTGATGCCTAGAAATAAACAAATGTAATGTTTCAGTATTATGCTGAAAAAGAGATATTCTAAAAAAAGTCAGATTGTTTCTAATACTTAAATTCTGTGTTCTTTTTTATGTACTGTATTCATCTGTGAAGAAGTCAAAGGATGTTGCTATTTTAAATACAGAAACGACATATGATTCCTTTTCCTCTAGGACAAGAAGATGGAGGAGTTTTGAAAACACCATGGCAGCAAAAAGAAAATCAGCTTATGAATGAACCTGATTAGATTTTCATACTGTGGGCAATTCTACAAAGTATTGTATATATTTATTATACAAATGGATTCAGTCACATATTTGTTTTAAACTGCTTTTAACCTTCATACATATGTTAACTATTTATATCTGAAATTGCTAAGGGAATGTAGAGAAGTCAAAGAAACTTATGCTGCTTGAATTTTTTCTATTCAGATATCCTCTCCAATGTAATGGCACTCTCAGATACTCGGACTGATCAGTTATTTAAATCTGAAAGTAAAAATTGAATTGAGATACATTCTGCATCTGTAACATAAAGGGTACTTTAAAATTTTAAATGTATACATTACCATAGCTTTGTAAATGTTACTTATTTATTATTTTACATACTTTTCTTTCTCTAGAAAATAGTGCCAGTAGGGACTACTTGTTGTGGAGAGATGCACTTTTAAAAAGGCAAAAACAAATAAATACCAAAAAACATCCTTTTTTCAAGATGTTTAATGAGAACATTCCTGCAGACTAAGCCTCCAAAAACAATTTGAAGTGCCTTTAAAAGTTCATTTTCTATGTTTCTTCCCACTTTCTGCAACCAGTAAGAGGAAACAATTATTTCCTATGCCTGAATGGCTGGACTGGAAGAATAAGCTTCACACTGCATTGTTAATATTAAACTCAGGATGCATTAAGCTGCTTGTAGAGAATAAGCTTTTATAAAAACTTATTCACCTTTTACATATCATTTCTGTGAGTCACCACCTATCAAAAAAAAATCAAATCTTGGAATGCATCATCATGTGGAACAATCATTTATATGGATAGCCATAAAAGAAAAAAAGAAAGAATAAAGAAAAATTCTTAGTTCTCAAGTCGCTGTAACAATTAGATTTGTTAGTACTTGTTGATCAGATTAGAGCACTTCATTCCAAGTGGCTGCAAGTGCTGAGGGGAGTTCAGATTCATGTAATTGCATTTCTCCCACTTATGGTAGAGCGTCAAATTGAAGAGTCCCTTCAACATGGAAATCATATACCAGACAGTGCAGCTGTTCCAGTTATGTAGACTAGTTCAAGGTCTAGAGGATATGATTACACTGATCACCTGATATGATCACCTGCAAATATACCAAAATAAAATAAAAAGCGTGAACAAAGCTGAGGAATTGATTTTGCAAACTTCTCTATGGGTCTTTAACTCTAGGAGACTGGACATTTTTTGTTAGTTCATTGATTTTTTAATGCATGTGTGTGTGTGTTTTAAGGTGAACAAACAGAGGTGTGCAGATGCTTATTTATATGTGTCTGAGCCCTACTTTTTTCTTGGCCCAAAGATCACTCTGTGAGACTTTTTGGCAAAGAGGACAATTTTACATTTGCAAGTATTTCTTTGGAGATGTTTGCCCTCAAAAGGGAGTGCTCAGAAGTGTTTATTGGCAGAGGACCTGGCCTGTGAACAGGTAACTCCAGCTCAGTATGGGAGACTGGGAGATGATACCATTGTATCCTGTGAAGACAGGATGCAAGCTGGAGTCTCCCTGCTTCCTCTTATCTGCTGGCTTAAATTTGCAAGGCCTGGATGATGGGAACAAAGGAGTTCCTGATGAGATAACAAAGCCAGAAGCTGTCACTCCAAAAGAGCTGACTGAACTGCTTTGGACTATAAGTAAGAGATTGTACTGTTGTAGCTGAGCAATCAACTGAACAACATAACTTCTGGTGACCCATCACTACTGAAAATTGTCATCTGACTGTAGGAACAACAATGGAACCTTGCTGCTGACCGTCTCTCTTGCTTTCTACAAAGGTTCCTTGTTTTTATTTCCTATCTCCCTCCCTCCAATAACTGGAGTGAGAAAACATGGTATCAGATTCCTATATTTCATGATTTTTCTGTTTGATTGACACTGAGGAGTAATATAACTCATTTATGTCATTATTTTGTTCTTTATAAAAATATTCTTACGGAATACCAGGGCAAAGATAATCACAGATAATCACAGGATGATATTTAAACATTATTATCTGATTCATTCAAGTTCATCCTCTGGATTCTTTTCTTTCTTCTCTTGTACTCTGGGCATATTTGTTATGTCAGACATACTCTGTTACAAACCAAACAGCTATGTGTGCTGTGTAACATTTATTGATTCCATCTGTTTTTGTTTTTTTTTTTTTTAAATCATGGATGGTCCAAATGTTAGTTAAAATCTGTTTGCTATCAACAAACTGGTTGTATAAAGACATGAGAATGGCTTTTCTTTGCTGAATACCTCAAATTATATCTTGGAAAACATAAGATATATACAAAGATATTTACAATTGCAAAAAGAATCACAATGACAATAGCAACAGCATCTTTACCACAGCATCATGATGCCACCACTATGCATGGGAGTAAAGGCACTAGGAAAATAACAACAGAAAAGAAACAGATGTAATAGACAGAAGTCACCATGCAAAAAAGCTGGAGATAATGCACCATTTTTGTGAATGCTTTTACTATGTAAACACATTCATAGTGAGTCAAATATGCCTATGAGTATATTTGTGTGCTGCTATAATTTAAATGAGCGGGTGAAAGGTTCTGTTTGCTGTATAGCAAACAGGTAGTGAACCAGAGAGATTATTGCGTTACAAAAGAGAAATGAAATAAAGATCTTATCCGTGTCCTGGGCTCACAAAAGAGCTCCAAGAGGAAGGATCACCAGATAGAGACCCTGCCTCCTTGGGAGTCAGCCCTTAAATGGGGTCTAGGAGAGGTGCAGCCAGACTCCACCCCTTCTGGTCACTCAGGTGAAATTGTGTTCAC